>JASDQU010439912.1:10196-20350 GCA_032191745.1 Picea mariana | reverse complement strand
GTGGTTAACCCTAAAATAAGGAAAATAGGTTAAGTGGCCTAGAAATGTGTTAAGTGACCTACAAGATGAAATTATAAATAAGATAGCTATATGGAATCTTGAAAAATATCATTTTTGTGGATCAATGGAGAGCTTCTTGTGAGAATATCTTTTGGAGTATTGATGGAGAGCTTCTTGTGAGAGCTTCTTGTGAGAGCATTTTTGGTGTGGTTCTCTTGAGCATGATTGAAGATCTATTCTAAGAAAGAGAGTGTGAGGAATATCGCATGGACGCATTAGAGTTTTGGTAAGTCTGATATCATGACAGCGAAATTATCGAAATTACAGAAAAACCCTATTTTATGGTGTGTACATGGGCTGTCTGTGTATAGGGGGTGTATACACAAGTTGTCAGTGTAAAAGGTGAGTACAATACGCAGGCTGTCAGTGTATAGGGAGCGTACAGTGGATAAACTCATGAAGATTTGTGGTTGATTTGATGACAAGTTGTTGAAGACTGAAGCAGGTTCCATATCTGCACTCTATGGGCTTATATCTATCACTGAGACACTAGTATGGTTACATTATTGTCTTGATGGATAACATTGCTTATTGTGTTGTGAATGCCTAGGGTATTCTTGGTATGGTTGCTATGATTTGGTTTATGTTGGGTTATGGAGTGAGCAAAACTCTTATGATTCAGTACTTATATGATGGTTGTAGTATGTTGATTGCTTATGCATGATTGAGTAGCATTCATATTGATTGGTTGTGGAGCATGAGTAAGCTATTGGAGAGCTTGGATGTGTTGTGACTAGCTAGTGGTCAGTTTGGATAGTGAGAAACAAAAGAGAATGATAAATTGGTTGCAAAGGATCTGAGTTGATCTTGAAGGATAAACCCTAATAGCTCAGAAGGTATATGCATGATGTAGTATTGTTTGGGAGCATATACACAGGTTGTAGTAATGCTTGGGTGCGTATACACGCGGGCTATACTACTGGTAGGGCGCGTACATATGCGTGCTACACTACCGACAAGTCGCGTACCTATTGCAGATTGATATATGTTGAGGATTGTTTGCTCATGTCAGTTGGTGTTGAGTGTGTAAGTTGAGTCTTGCATGATAGAGTTGGTGCTCTTGTAGAGTTGTACTCTATTCATTTGTTGTTGAAAAACCCAAGGATTGTAGTCCGTAATAAAAAGAAAATTGTACATACATCTTGTGTTCTTTGTGTTCCTTGTGGTGATGACTTGTTGATGATATATTGTTGATATATGTTGTTGATATGTGTTCACATCTAACTGGTTATAAATGATAGCAATGAGTAATGAGTAAATGTTGAATGCTAACTAATGAGTTTTGTGAAAGAGGGAAGTGTTGGTAAAAAAATCCCCACACTCATTCACCCCCCCTCTAAGTGTGGTAGGTGTGTCCAACAAGCACTCATTTCAGTTATGAACACATTTTGTTTCACTCTAAAAGGCTTTCATTTTCCCACGATACGACCCTTTCAGTCAGATCCGAAGGTATAAAGCCAAAATACGCTATTTTTTAAATTTTTGCAGAGATAATATTTTGGTTTCTATTTTTTATCTCTGGGTTGTTGTGCTTTTCAATATTCCTATATTCTTTCCTTATGCCCTATGCGATCTTACCAAATAAAAAACAACGTGGAAATAGCTTTCTTGTCTATGTATTCTCTTTGTTGTGCGCTCTGTGCGATCTCAGTAAATCAGAAATCGAAGGAAAATTGCATTTTCTGGGTAAGTTAATTAAGATCTAACTCTTGTTTTGTCGATAAGAGAAAAAAAATTCTTTTGTGAAAATAGTTTTTTATAAGCACACTCTCTAAGGTTGTCTTCCACAACAACAACAACAACACCCCCAATCCTCCTTCTAAACAATATAATATGTTTTGCACTAGCTCACTTGGTTAAAAGTTGTTTTATTAAGTAAGAGGTCTTGAGTTCAAGTCATTTTGTTGTTAGTTTTTAAAATAAAGTTCATGCATCCATTTTAAAGTGTATTTCTCTTAAATTATAAAAGTGAATCATTATAAGTAGCTTTAATATTTTATTTTAAAGTTATTTATTTTGCATGGAACTTTCATATATAAAGTAACTTCATTGTAAAAGTGATCCCACTTATTCTATAAAAGTGGGTCATTTCATAAACAACTTATCTATAAAAGTGAGGTTATTATGAGGGGTATCACCACATGGACCAACTTCAACTTGCCACGTGGCTCTTTGATTACCGTTTATGAATTTTTTTCAAAAGGGCATAACTTTCACATCTGAAATCCACTTTCAGTGTCATTTTTTTAAACTACCTATTTTTTCGAGATCTTTCCATCCAGACCATCAATTTCATTGTTTAATTCCGTATTCTCTACATATTTAATATGCCTTATCCCAGTGATCTTTTTCTTACCAACACCAACTACTTCCAATGGAAATCTCATATGGAGGATTTATTAAGAAGTAAAAGATTGTACCAGATTACATTGGGAAAATAAAAAGAACCCACTGATGATGACAAGTATACCAAATGGTTTAATAGGAGTAATGAAGCTTGTGGACTAATCGAAATGTCTATCTCTCATGATTTAACGTTTCACCTTAAAGAAATCAATGCCCCCAATAATGATTTGGAAACGCTTGAACCCTTGTTTGGTAAACACAATATTATTCAAGCTCACCAGTTGGAGAATCAATTAATGACTTTAAGTCCAAATGATTTTTCTTGCATTGAATATTATTTATCTAAGTTCAAAACACTTAGAATTTTGTGTATAGAGTGTCAACTAGATCTGAAGTAAGATTGATGCATATATGTTATTATTTCTAAGCTTGGTAGTGCATATTTTGTTTTTGTATCTACCTTTTATGCCACTATAGAATCTCTAGGGAGTGCTTATAAAAAACCCTCTCTTGAGTAATTTTGTGATTGTCTAATTTGATAGCAAGATAAGCTTGTGCAACTTGGATTGATCAACACCGCAGGTACATCCAACAAAGCCTTAGTGGCCCAACAGAAAGATAAATCCTAGAATCCCAAGAAGCAACATCCTCGCCACCACAACAAGCAAAACAAGAGTCCCAAACCCTCTTAGCTAGCTTTCACTCTTAATGGTGACAAAGGAGAAAAATCTAAAAATAAGAAGACTGATAGACATTGTAACTTTTGTGGGAAACATGATCATGTGGATTCCAAATGTTTTAAGAAGATGTAAGTTTTGGAAGCATTGATGAAAAAGCACAACATCAATATTGATTCTTCTTCTTCTAACACTTCTTCTCATGGACATGCACTTTTTTCTTCTAGTTTCTCCTTCAATGCAACTTCTACTTCTTCTTTTGATGTGTGGTTTATTGATTTTAGAGCATCTTATCATATGGATAAGGATAAAACCATATTTTTTTCTCTAAATGAATGTAACACCAAAAAATATTTGTTGGTGATGATAGACCTCTTAGTGTTGTAGGGTCTGGAACAAATCTGGTAGATAATGATCATTTCAATATGTATTATGTGTTCCAAGTATTTCCTACAACCTTCTATCAGTATATCAAATTACTCATCCAAGTGAAGGTAAAATTGTCGAGTTTTCACCTCACCAAGTAGTAATCAAGGATCTAAAATATCCTAAGCATGTTCTTGCAACTAGAATTGTTGATGATATTACCAGGTTGTACAAGTTTGACAACTTTGGGTCATCACCTTTTCCATCAGTTTTTGTTGCTCATAGTGATGAATTGAGAAAACTTTGGCATGAGTGGTTTGGCCATCTAAACTATCGCTCATTGTAGCAATTATGTAATCAATAGATGGAGACTGGTCTTCCTCTTGTTTCTTGCAGAGATGGTGTTTGTGTCGGTTGTGTTCTCGACAAACATCATCGGGAAAATTTTGAAAAACATACCTCTTGGCACACCTTGGCCCATTTGGAGCTTGTTCACAGTGACTTATGTGGTCCACTTTCTTCTCCTTCTTTTTCTGGGTACAAGTATTTCTTAACTTTCATTGATGAGTTTTCTAGACACACTTGGTTTTACTTCTTAAAACTTAAGAGCAAAGTTTTTGACAATTTTTTTTTCCTACAAGGCCCTTGTAGAAAAGCTATATGGACATCAACTTCAAAGGTTAAGAAAAAATAATGGAGGTGAATATGTGAACAATAATTTAACAAGTTAATGCACTTCACTATGCATCCAAATGCAAAAAATTGTTCCATGTACACCACAACAAAACGATGTTGACGAGAGAAAGAACCACACATTAAAAAAAATGGCTAATTGCATGATCCAATCTAAGGGATTAATTCTAAAGGATTGGGTGGAAGCCATTAATTGTGCAAATTACATAGTCAATTGTACTCCCACTAAGACTCTAAAAAATATAACACCAAAAGAAGCATGGAATAAACTTAAGCCAGATGTCATTCATTTCTATGTATTTGGCAGCATAGCACGGGCTCACATTCCTGAAGAGAAAAGGAAAGATTTATAGCCTAAAAGTGAGAAGTGTATTTTTTTTGGATATTCTAAAGATGTCAAAGGTTACAAACTTCTTCAACCTCATTCCAATTAAATCATTATTAAAAGAGATGTCAAATTTGATGAAATCTATTGGCATGTGAGCGACGTTTGTGCCTTCTTTAGCCTTCGAGCTGTATTCGGCATTTGTGCCATCTTCTATTCCTATTCTAGTTTCTTCTTCTTCAGATGATGACAGTGAGGATGAAAATCCACCTCCACCTGCTCACCTTTCTCCAGATGAGTCCAATGAACATGAACCTGCACCAACACCACCACTTCTTAGACGGGTCCATTCAACACGAGAAGAAGCTAGTGATCTTGTCAGTGATCCTTCATATCAACGTCGGACTCCTTCACGGTTCCAACGATCCTCTTCTCTTTTGGCTCAAGTTTTAGAGACTCGTGATCTAGATACATTTGCAAAAGCTTCAAGTCATCCAGATTGAGATACAATAATGAATGAAGAGTATCATTCTTCAATGGAAAACGATACTTGGGATCTTGTACCTCTTCTGAAAGGAAGAAAGATTGTCACATGTAAATGGGTCTACATAACTAAGTATGCATCAGATGGAAGTGTTGAAAGACACAAGGCCTGGTTAGTTTCCAAAAGGTTCTCTCAATTTGAAGGAATTGACTATAGTGAAACCTCTTCCCCTATAGCCAAAATGAATTCCATTAGCCTTGTTCTATCCCTTGCATCCTCATATAAATGGGAGGTCCATCGGATGGATGTTAAATCCTTCTTCTTGCATGGGGATTTGCAAGGATAAATCTAAATGGAACAACCTCTTGGCTATGTCTCGAATGACTATAGTCGTGTTTGTCGCCTTAGGAAATATCTTCTTGATACCAACTCTTCTAGATGTCATTCTAACCCCAATGTCTATACCAAGAAAGTAGGAAGTCATCTCATAATTATCTTCTTTATGTTGATGACCTTATCCTCACTAGTAGTGACTCAAAAATTTTAAACCATGTGAAAACCATCCTTAAGAAGAAATTTGAAATGACTGACTTAGGCTATTTGCACTATTTCATTGGCCTTCAAGTTTTGTGAACCAAGGAAGGAATTTTTCTTACCTAGTCTACATATGCTTGTGACCTTCTTCGTCGCTTTCACATGGAAGATTCAAAACGATCCCCTTCTCCTTTCCAATCTGGATTTAAACTTGTTGCCACCTTTACTTTTTCCAAAGCTGATGTCACTTTGTACCGTCAGTTAGTTGGTAGCCTCTTGTACTTGATTCATACCCTTCCTGGTCTTTCCTTTGTTGTTGGTCTTGTTTCCTAGTATATGTCAACACCCCATGAAATCCATTAGAAAGAAGTTAGAAGGATACTTCGATATGTATGAGGTACATTTCAATTTGGGATACATTACCACTCAAGGGGGACTCCTTTATTGGTTGGTTTCACTGATTCAGATTAGATAGGTGATCCTGATGATCAAAAGTCTACTAAAGGTTAAGTTTTCAATCTTGGTTAAGGACCTATCACTTGGGCATGTAAGAAACAACATGCTATTGTTGTTTCTTTAGCAGAAGCAGAGTATCGAGCAACAACTGATGCAAGTCTTGAAGCCTTATGGCTTCGACAGAGCCTTTCAGAGTTTGGATTCCAACAACATCATCCGACCACCCTCTGGTGCGACAATCAGAGTGCCATCAAGATCACCAAAGATATAGTTCAACATCAAAAAAACAAACACATTGAGCTAAACATGCACTTCATCAGAGAGCTAATTCATGATCAAGTTATTGAAGTGCTATTTTTCCCTACATAATATCAAGTTGCAAACATTTTCACAAAGTCTCTTACAGAGGTGAAGTTTTCCAAGCTTCGATCTATGTTAGGAGTTCAAGAAGTTGTCATTAAAGGGGGATAGACTCTAATGCCTCGTTCCTTCTCCTATTGTTTCATCTTTGTAAATCCTTCAATCCTATCCCAAGTTGTTCTTAAGGGGGGAATGTTAGGATATTTAGACACTTAGAGTTAGTTAAGACCATCTTGGTCTAATGTGTCATAAGTAAAAGTGTGTTTCTTTAGTATGCATTTGTAGTTAGGTAATGTGACAGTCGCGATATGTTCTCAACATGGAGTGATCTGACAATTCATATTCTCCCCAATCTTAACAACTACATTGATTAGTGGCTTAGCACCTGATTGATCCATGATCTCTATTTAAAAAACATGGAGGGTCACTTGTAGATTTGGACAAACTCTCATGTAAATCTCTCTGTAATATTTTTCTTTTACATTAATAAATTACTCCAAATTGCCAATGCAATTACTCCAAAGCCTTGTGGCAATAATTTCACTTCACATACCTCACCCATGTCAAGTTAAAAATATAAGAAAAATCTACTAAAAACTTCTAAAAACAAACTCTAAATCCATAACCCTAATAACAAAGGAAGGAATTTTTTTACCATGGTCTAAAGGAGGTAAAGAAGTTTAACTTCCGTTATAACAATTTGATGTTACATAGTAGCAAAACGATCAAGAAAAGCAAAAAATAACATAATGGTGTGTTTTCAGGGGCATTTTTTGTCTTTTTCTTGAGGAAGACTTTTTTTTGGAGTGGATTAATTAGGGAGCAATCTTCCCTCCAGAGTTACTTTTCAGGCAGGCTGTCCGACGACTCATCTGATCGGATTCAGGCCCGAAAATTTACCTGAAACGGGGGTTTGTTTGCTCCAGAGTTGTCCTACTCCTTTTTTGGGGAGGCGTTTCTACTAATTTCCATTTCCCATTTTCGTTGTCACATGTAAATGGGTCTACATAACTAATGAATTCTAGCCAAAATGAATTCCATTAGCCTTGTTCTATCCCTTGCATCCTCACATAAATGGAAGGTCCATCGGATGGATGTTAAATCCGTCTTCTTGCATGGAGAATTGCAAGAATAAATCTAAATGGAACAACCTTCTGGCTATGTCTTGAATGACTCTAGCCTTGTTTGTCACCTTAGGAAATCTCTTCTTGATACCAACTCTTCTAGATGTCATTCTAACCCCAATGTCTATACCAAGAAAGTAGGAAGTCATCTCATAATCATCTTCTTTATGTTGATGACCTTATCCTCATTGGTAGTGACTCAAAACTTTTAAACCATGTGAAAAGCATCCTTAAGAAGAAATTTGAAATGACTGACTTAGGCTATTTGCACTATTTCATTGGCCTTCAAGTTTTGTGAACCAAGGAAGGAATTTTTCATACCTAGTCTACATATGCTTGTGACCTTCTTCGTCGCTTTCACATGGAAGATTTAAAACCATCCCCTTCTCCTTTCCAATCTAGATTTAAACTTCTTGCCACCTTTACTTTTCCCAAAGTTGATGCCACTTTGTACCGTCAGTTAGTTGGTAGCCTCTTGTACTTGATTCATACCCTTCCTGGTCTTTCCTTTGTTGTTGGTCTTGTTTCCCGGTATATGCCAACACCCCATGAAATCCATTAGAAAGAAGTTAGAAGGATACTTCGATATGTCTGAGGTACATTTCAGTTTGGGATAAATTACCACTCAAGGGGGACTCCTTTATTGGTTGGTTTCACTGATTCAGATTAGACGGGTGATCCCAATGATCAAAAGTCTACTGAAGGTTAAGTTTTCAATCTTGGTTAAGGACCTGTCACTTGGGCGTGTAAGAAACAACATGCTATTATTGTTTCTTCAGCAGAAGCATAATACCGAGCAATAACTGATGCAAGTCATGAAGCCTTGTGGCTTCGACAGATCCTTCCAGAGTTTGGATTCCAACAACAACATCCGACCACCCTTTGGTGCGACAATCAGAGTGCCATCAAGCTCACCAAAGATCTAGTTCAACATCAGCACAACAAACACATCGAGCTACACATGCACTTTATTAGAGAGCTAATTCATGATCGAGTTATCAAAGTGTTATTTTTCCCTACAAAATATCAAGTTGTAGACATTTTCACAAAGTCTCTTACAGAAGTGAAGTTTTCCAAACTTCGATCTATGTTAGGAGTTCAAGAAGTTGTCATTAAGGGGGGATAGACTCTAATGCCTCATTCCTTCTCCTATTGTGTCATCTTTGTAAATCCTCCAATCCTATCCCAAGTTGTTCTTAAGGGGGGATATTAGGATATTTAGACACTTAGGAGTTAGTTAAGACCAACTTGGTCTAATGTGTCGTTAAGTAAAAGTGTCTTTCTTTAGTATGCATTAGTATGCATTTGTAGTTAGGTAATCTGACGATCACGATATGTTCTGGAAATAGAGTGATCTCACAGTTCATATTCTCCCCGATCTTAACAGCTACATTGATTCGTGGCTTAACACCTGATTCATCCATGATCTCTATTTAAAAAACATTGATTGACCCATGATCTCTATTTTAAAAACATGGAGGATCATTTGTCGATTAAGACAAACTCTAGTGTAAATCTCTCTATAATATTTTGCTTTTACATTAATAAATTACTCCAAATGGTCAATGCAATTACTCCAAAGCCTTGTGGCAATAATTTCACTTCACATACCTCACCCATGTCAAGTTAAAAACATAACAAAACTCTACTAAAAACTTTTAAAAACAAACTCTAGATCCATAACCCTAATAACAAAGGAAGGAATTTTTTTACCATGGTCTAAAGGAGGTAAATAAGTTTAACTTCCAATATAACAATTTGGTGTTACATAGTAGCAAAACTATCAAGAAAAAACCAAAAATAACATAATGGTGCTTTTTGAGGGGCATTTTTTGTCTTTTGGTTGAGGGAGACTTTTTTTTTGGAATGGCTTAACTCAGGGAGCAATCTTCCCTCCAAAGTTACTTTTCCAGCAAGTTTTCACTTTGCCGACGCTCTTCTAACCGGATTCAGGCCCAAAATTTTACCTCAAAAGTGGGTCTGTTTGCTCCGAGTTAGCCTACCTTTTTTTAGAGGAGGCGTTTCTACTAATTTCCATTTCCCGTTTTCCTTTTTGTATTTCCGTTTTCTTTCTTAACTTTTAAATACGTAAATGCCCATCATAAAATTCGTTAAAATCTCTGATACATTCCATGAACACCGTCGAATCTAAATTATGTATTTGTTGTCAAATTCCAACCCTTTATGGAACTATAGCATTGATGAACAAATTCTAAAAGCATCGACGAAGTAAGAAATGTAGAATTAACGATCTCATCTCAAGAAAGCCATATTAGATTTTCACGCAGATGGGAATGAGTGGGAGGTTCTTCCAGTCGTGTACCCATGGCATTCTCAATTTTTTATCTCTTCAAATTCCACGCTATTTTACTGCTGCACTATTTCCCTCTCTGCCTCATCCTCACCAGAGCGAGCAGCCTCCAGCCCACTACTCAATCTGTGCTTGCAAGAAGGAATTCAGCGTCAATAGCTCTACCCCTCTTGTCCATACCAGTCTCAGCATCTCCATCAACACTGTTAAATTCTCTAGCTGCCAACGCAATACGAAGGAGATCAAACTACAGTGAATCCTCAGTTTCTCTGCCCACAGCACAGCTTTATTTTCACTACAATGTATCTCTTGCAGTTCCTATAATGCTAGGAACCCCGCCTCAGGAGGTACTAATGGAGATCGATACAGGCAGCGAGCTTTCATGGGTTCAATGCAAGTCCTGTAATGGATGCTCCGC
>JASDQU010439911.1:86268-107612 GCA_032191745.1 Picea mariana | reverse complement strand
ACAGAAATTATACTAACACACTTCTAACTAATGGGTGAATCTTGTGATGAAGGTGGGCCCTCCCTTCTCACAAGATTCCCCTGAAATGGGAAAGCTTAGAGACGAATAATCAAAGAAGTCTTATATTCATCTGTCGAAATATCACATTACAAATTGAAAGAATAGAACACGTTCCGCTTCTATGGAGTTGCTTCAGTACATCAAAACTTGGCTCTATCGAATGGTGATTTCCTCTGATTTAAAGAGGAAATCCCTTCGATACAATCATTACAATGCATATATCAATCCTATCCTAGATCGGATCTTCTTTCTAAATGAGCATAGGATGTCCTGGTTTCACGCAATCGAATGCTATTACAGGCACTGAACGAGGTATTACTGTTACAGCTGGTGTAACAGCTTCTTCTCATCATTGTTGATGCTGTTTCAGCATCGCAATTCGCGGGCTAGTTGAGCCGCGTGAATTGCACTCTGACTGTGTTGACCGCTGACTGTGGCGGCTTCCTTGTGTTTCAGCATCGTCAGTTCTGGCGGTTCTGTGTTTCAGCATCTGCAACTCTGGACTGTATAATAGCTCCGTGTTTCAGCATCTATGACCTTGAACTGTGTAGCATCTCCGTGTTTCAGCATATGCGATCTCGATCTGTGTAGCAGCTCCATGTTTCAGCATCTATGACCTCGGACTGTGTAGCAGCTCCGTGTTTCAGCATCAGTTCTGTGTTTCAGCAATAGGCCTTAAATGCAAATCTGCAGTTTTGGACACTTATGCATTTCTAATCAATGGTTAAGTACAAAAGTGATGTAAAATATTATGCAAAACAGATTAAGCATATAGTAATGAGAAAGGACGTTGTATACCTTTGAGATGATCAGACAAAGTGATAGTATAGGTTCAAATATAGGTGATCAAGGATATAATAATGGAAAAAAGTATGGGCAAAAAGGTGCATAGTGTGGTCCTAACAATGGTCTATATAGGATATGATTGGGAAATACTCCTTGACTTGGGGATTGTCATACCCAATAGGGCACCATGACACCCCTCCCATAACTAATTTTGGAAAAACTTATAAGGTCTTTGAGAATTTGTCTAATTTGAAAAGGGGGGATTTGATGCACATGTTCGGGTGGTTCTTTTATTAAATGTGGCTTACTTGGCATGATTCTTGTGACTTGTGAACCCTTGGAGGGCGTACTTGTTTGTCTTTGTGGGACCTTTCCCATGATATGGATGTTGGAACCCACACATGGAAGACCATGGATGATGAACGTTGCTCCTAGAATTAGAAGTTGTTTCCTTTGGAGGCACTTTGACATAGCTAGGGGATGAGGTTGCACCCTTCTACACTTGGACATTGGCCTTTGGAGGTATAGGAAGTCACTTCCTATCCCTTGATGTATCCTTGGACGAATAGGGTTTTGATGGTTGAGATAGTTTTGGAGGTGGCTTGACATGAGGATACCATGGCGGGACACTTTGGCATGACACGTGGCCTTTGGAGGCCCAACTTCTACCTTGTCATGCTTGAAATTACACTTGGAGATCCTACATCTCTCTTCTATGGAATTACATAACCCTTATAGGGTTTTATTTCATGTAAATTTTATTTTTTGCATAATGTAAAGATTAATTGAAGGGGTCGGCCCCTTATATTTGGTTGTTGCAACTTAAAGTGGAAAAATAGGTCAAGGTAGCTCCATATAAATAAAGCCACTTGAAATTTCATTTTATCATCACATCTTCTCACCATTTGTGAGAGAAGAAGTCTAAAATTTTCTCCCTATTTGGCTATCTCTCTCTTATACACTCATGTGACTTCCTTGGAGGATCATTTGGTGGCTTCTTTTGCTTATTTTTCGATGGAATTTCTGCAATTAGGGTTTATTCTCATGCTATATTAGTGAAGTAAGTGAAATTTTCTGCAATTTAGATTTTTTCTATCAAATTTTCATGGTAAATTTCTATTTTTCATGATATACATCTTGCTTGGTGAAACCCCAAGAGAGGAGCACAAGTTCTTCCTCCTCTCACGAGGTTATTCTTGTTCAAAATTGTTGAAATATCATTGCTAGGGTTAGCATCCTAAATCCCTAAATTTCTATAACTTTAGGATTTTATCCCTAGACACTTGGTTTCTTTTCTTAGTTAAAGTATTAAGAAGGGAGAAAAGGTTGCTAGAGTCCAAAAGTAATTGCACTCTAGAAATCCTTCTCTTTAAGGCTTAAACCCTAAAGCCCTAATGTGCTAGCACCTTAGAGTTTAATCCCCACATCTTAATATTTTATATCTCAATATTCAAGCATTGTTGTGTATTTTTGTTATATAGACTCCATAGCTAGGTAGAGATTAGTTCCTTTAAGGGCTATGGAGTCTATATAAAAAAAATACACAACAATGCTTGAATATTGAGATATAAAATATTAAGATGTGGGAATTAAACTCTAAGGTGCTAGCACATTAGGGCTTTAGGGTTTAAGCCTTAAAGAGAAGGATTTCTAGAGTGCAATTACTTTTGGACTCTAGCAACCTTTTCTCCCTTCTTAATACTTTAACTAAGAACTAATCTCTACCTTGTTGATATGAGAAGCTAGGGAATAGTATAACAAGGCCATTGCCCCTAGTCCCTACTTTGTCTATGAATATCTAATTAAAAGGGTATTGTTTGATAAAAAACAAATTTTGAGTGATGGATACCATGTGTTGTCGTGTTTAATTATTAACATTTTGGGCTTGTCAACTCAACCATGTTTGGGGCTGAGCTGACAAAACCAAAATGTTGAGAATTAAACCCTACAACACATGGTCTCCATCCCTAAAAATGAATACCTATGAAAGCATTAACAAAACAAAAATTTAACAAAAGAGGCTTAAAGGGATAGTAAGAAATAGTGTCAAGGATGGTAACTCAATGCTAAGCTCCCTCTATAAGGATATTATATAGCAAAAATCCTAGCCAAATGAAGATAGACGAATAAAAAATGAATAATAAGACATTTTCATCTCTAAGACTTTGAGGGTCGTCACATGAGCCCATTCCCCCTTCCCTTCATCATTATTACTCATTATTACCTATCTGCCACCTAGGTACTTAGGAAATATGGGTTGTCTTAGGATTTAATGTATGTATAAGGGTTAATATTATTCCCCTTGGTAATACTTAGCAAAGTATTAAAAGTAACCCCCTTTGTTATGTTTTACTAAGAGATTAACCAGGTGCTACCATTAATGGCTTGCTAAGAGGCTAGACCCATCACTTCAAGTGGGTATTGTGCATTGGGATATGTGTATCATGCCTAGGAATCTATGAAACTACATTGGTATCTATGATGTTTCATTGGGATCCATGCACACGTATATGGCCATATCTACGGATATTGGAATCCATGACATTTTCCATGGGATCCATGTACCACATCAAGATATGTGTCACTGCATTGGGATATGTGTCAGTTCATTATGCCATGACAGGGTTACTATGTCATCACACAATCCACCTAGACCATTAATATGCATCATCCTTTCTTATTATGACATTTTATTGCATTCTCATGCATTATTTACTTCATTTGTACAACACATGGGGGTATTTAATGCATTGCGGAGTGTTTGCACATTACGATGGTGACTGGACATGGTGAATTGGACTCCTTGATGACATGGAATATATAATGGACCATTCCTTGAGGAATTATAGCCTTCTTGAGCCCATAAATTCCATATTAGATTAATTTTGTTCTTGCACAACTCTCATGTGTGGAGGTGACGTCAAATTCCTTGAGGACATTTCTCGACTTTGGACCATTCCCTTACTTGAGGAGGCTTTCTAGGTGGACATTTGACCATTTGACATGACTATTGGACCATTCCTTGTCCGTGGACACCAACCTTTGAGGGGCGTACCTCTCTTAGCTTCTATTTGGTTCACACATGTGGATTTTTCTATGTATTATGACTTTTTCTAAAGGGACATTGCAGTTTGTGAGAAAACTGTGGGATTTAATTTTATTATTTGTGTATTTCCCATGGTTTTACTGGACCAATGGTTTTGGAGATCATGGTTTTTAATATAGCACATGGTTTTGTATTGTATTTGAAGAGACTTCTCACCTATAAAAGTTGAAGTCTTCCTCCATTTCAAATTGTTGGAGATTATTGAGAATCTTGGCTAAAGAGTGTTATTGAGTATCTACTTCTCTTCTTGTGATTTTCTAGTTAATTTTAAAGGATAAAGCAAACACTCTTATAGTTTTCTTGGGAAAAGAATTCTACTTCAAGTCCAAATAAGTGTGAAATTCTCCACTTGGAATGGTTTCTTAAAGGTAAGCTCTCTCACCTTCTCCTTTGATAATTAATGTTCTTTATTTGTACATTAAGTTAGGAAGTCTAGTGGTTTTCACCTTTGACTTAGATATACTTTAAGTTCACCTTTTCTAATATCGAGAAAGGCTCCTTCATGAAACAATCCTTCCTTGCAACCTAGAAGGAAACCTTCTAGCTATAGGTAGCGCTTGAGGGGAAATCCTTACACTGCCTTTCAACACTATTTCATCATAAACCCTAGGCTTCACATAAAGGTGAAGTGGTTACTCCATAATCCCTATATGGCACTATTTTTCTCCTTGTCTTCAACCTCCTTAAAACCTAAAAATAAAACTCATCTTCTTTTGTATTCTTTGATCTATATTGCATATCCTTTTAACATTTTTTGCTGACCAATTTTTTACCTTGTTATCATTTTCAAGCATCCAAGGGTTTCAAGTTCTCTTTGTTGCCTATATTTATCTATCAAACCCTAGGGTTGTTGTTTCATTGTTTACATATCTAATATTATGTTTAGTACATCCCTAACATCATTGCTTGAGCCATTTTCCATGCTAGGATAAGTATTTGTTGACCCATTTTCACGTATCACTTTTTATTTCCAAGTTTAGCCATGTATAGAACCCTTTCTCTCCCCTTTCATTTTCATTTAATACTCTACCATGTTCTACAATTTCATTATATGTTTGGAAAATTTTTGTATGTGCACAATACTCAGTCATTTTTATGACTTGTGTTGTGTGGGGATTTCTTGAGTGGTGCATAGATTCTCTATTTTAAAAATATCCATATGCACTCTGCACAAACCTTTCCTTTGCACAACCTATCATCCATACAAACCAACACTTAGTCATTTTCGACCTCTTTTTTTGTGCAGAAAACCTAACGCTAACCCTTTTCTCTGTGCAATCCTTTGTCCTACACATCCATTGTTTCACACTTCTACTTCCTCCATATTGCACCCCACATTCCCCAAAATATCTACTCTTTACTTAGCCATTTTATTGATTATACTTGTGTGGAAGGATTTGCATGTCCCTATGTCCTGCACACTCCCTAACCTCTGCACAATGCCCACCTTTGCAAACTTATATTTCCACACAAATATTGTAAGGAGAACTGTGTGCATCTTGCTTCCCAAATGATCCATATTCCCACACACACCCCAACCTCCGCACCTCCGCAAAACTTTCATTTCCACACAAATTAACTCTTAAAGGATTGAAATCTATCTACCATTGTTCCATATTTAGTGAAATTCATGTATATTGGCATGCACCTTGCACACGTTTTTAGGGTTTTTATAGAAATATTTGCCTCACCCTATGCAATATTGCATAGAAGTTCTTTTTCCATTTCCCTATGCAGACTTTTTATCCATTTTTTTCAAACCCAGAGCTAAAAAATACATTTTTTCCACATGTATGCACCTTTCCTACTATACAACATGCGTATAGGCAGGCTACACCACTACAACCCATGTACATTGGGATTTGTGCCCAAAAATGAAAAATGGTGTTGGGTTTCCATGTCATGACATGAGATCTATGATCCTTGGCCTTCCTTATACTGGAAATGTTCCGACTCAGCCCTTCAGTTCCATTTGAAGTCTATAAATGTGTCAATTCTGAGCTATGGAAAGGAGGAGAAAGAATTGAACTTTGAGAGCAAAGTTACTTTGGAGAAATTATTCACTTCATATTGAGTCTTCATCCCTTTGTGCTTTAAGTCCGAACATAGTGTTCATCCCCCAAGCTCTTCTCTTATTGATTGAGAACTTCATTGTCTCTCTTCTATGAGATTGCCTTTAGTGGAGGATTGAAGTGGTGGAGGCCCAACTGGAAGGAACTTAGTGTCTCGGTTCCGAACCGTGCCGACACAGAAGTCTGTAACTTTTTCACGTCTACTGATCATATATTAATAGAAATACTCTTTTCACATCGAATTGATATCTTGCAAATATTTGAATTATTATTCCATGGGCATATTTGTTATGTATATTAATCGATTATTCTATTGAATGTGCTAACATCATATATTATCACCATATTCTTTCTTTTCTTGGTTGTTGAGAACAAGTTTCAGGTATATTTCTTTTAATCAAGTGCTCAACGGTGGACTTCATTGAATGTCTAGATGAGGTAGGAATTTTATCTTGTTTTTCTATCATGTTTGTTTATATAGCATACTTGAGAATATAGTTGATTTCTGCAATCATTTCCGTATATTGTGGTTTACCCTAGACATAGAGATATTTTCCTCATAATAGAATTAGTGACCATACTTGGGATTGAATCTTCGCTCTTAGGGTTTGGAGTGTTTTTCTCCTTAGATTTCTCTCATTATTATTGTGTTTCTTGTCATATCATTGCTTTGCAGCCTCTGTTCACTCTGGGACTGAGTCTTTCATCCTTCTTCTTTGTCTGGCTTTGTTTTTGAAACACATACGTGGGTTTTTTCTTGACAATCATGTATATATGTGTGATGTCCTTCTGCAAGTTTTGTACATACACATTGTTTCCCTGAACAGTTGCATACACCGACCTCTTTTGCTTGTTTGTTGGGTTTGGTGGTTGCTGGGTAGGTTTTGTTGATTACTAAGACTTATGGGTCTCTGTAGTGACTGTTAAGTGTCTGTGGGATGACATGAAACCTATCTTTGGTTGAATTTCTGGGTAGAGTCTTTCTCATCACCTTTTCATTTTCATTGTCCTTGTACATTGGGTTGGGTTTTTTGCGGTATCCTACTTGAGTTGTCTCTTTATATACACAATAGAATTTTTCTATATCAAGTTGTTGTTCAGCCCATGCATTTTCATTTTTCTTAGATTGAAAATACAAAAATATTAGGCATTTTTCATTGCTTGGAATTTTTGATATTTTGAGTCTTTGTCATTAGCTTAGTGCATGTAAGGAAAGATTGCAATTTTTACTTCAAAATTATAGAGTTGAAATTGAAAATTGCATTTGTTTTAAGAAGCATATCATTCATTGAAAATTGAAGTTAGGACTTTGCATTATATTAATACTTACTTTAATTGCTAAGTCATAACATCATGAGTTTCACTACCATAACTTTTTGAGTAAGCACGACCACTAAAAATAATGCTATAATTTAAAATTGATTAGTCACGATTTTATTTTCTAAGGTGCACAAATTAGCTTAAGATTTAGTGCCTTGGAATGGGATTTTGTGAGTAAACTTCTCCAAGGATATTAAATCAATATATGTGTCTGATAAAGGGAGTGGTGAAATCCATTGTATAATCAGTAATATGAGGAGGCTTCACTCACACCTAAGTTAATCACAAGGCCACGCGAGGTTGGTTCAAGGGATATCCCCCCGATACCTTCTTAGCATCATAGATATTTATGGGGATCTATTTGTATCTGGGGATCTTGTTAGTGCCTTTACCTCTGTGAGAGGCAGTGCTTTCAAGGTTTTGGGCTTTGCTACTATTCCCATACAGTGGACTTGACTTACGACTACTTGCTTGTGCATTGGTTATACATTGGTTGCTTAGTTGCTTGACTTAGGTGCCATATAGGTTACTTGAAAGGGTTATTCTATAGGTACCATTGGTTAGATAAGGGTCATACAACACACAACCTTTATGGAGGATTACCTCTCGAGGGGGATCTGACCGACTAGTTGTTAAGCCCACGAGGGCCCTTATAACTGATTATGTTACCTCCAATATTTAGCAGGGAGTCTCAGGCCCCTCTTGGGTGAGACATACCTTCTTTAGGTAGGGAGGTCCCTTTCTACCACTTTACCCCATTTGTGTGCATATTGGCCATTTGAATTTTGGTGCGCTCTTTGATTACTATTTGGCCCTAGGATTTATTTTTTGTATGTTGAGTCTTAATTCATCATGGAGTTGGACCAACGTCCCTGACGGTCCCATCGTTTGTTACAGTTACCGCTAGATTTTGAGTCTTTGCCTTCTAAAAGGCATAGAATTATTAGACGTGGTACACACACCTCCAATATTCAGACTTGTGATTATACAAGGATGAGTATTGAATCGAGTCTTCAGAACACTCGGAGCCCTTCGACTCCCGCACCTACTATAGTTAATGGCACCCCTTCGACTCCTGCAACCACAATGGTTGTAGTGTCGGAGGCACCTATCATTACTACTGACCATCCTATAGTGAATTATCAATCTGTTGCCTCGAACCCATTTGGGTCTCTTGGTCACTCACTGGGATATAATGTTCAGTCCATCCCTATGGCCTCTAGTCATTTTTCCTATGGTATGCCGAATTTTACTTCACAGATTTCAAACTCCATCCCAGCTGTTGGCCCTAATGCTAGCATTGGAATTGGGGGCACTACACCTCTTTATACTCCTTTCTCGTTTGGTGGTTCTCAGATCTGTTGGCCCTTGACCAAGTTTTGAGGAACACTTGGTCATATTTGACCATTTTTGGGACTTCGACAGCTTGTCAAAGATGGAGCACAATGTGAAGAGGAAATCGTGGAAGCTAGACACCTTTTTGGGTCCTTTTAGGGTTTTGGGTTAATGTTATAGGGAAGGGATGTCGGCCCATGGGTTCACCCACGCTTAGGCCCACTTTTGTAATGTATAAATAGATAAGCAATGTAAGAAATAGTAGAAGTTGTTGCTTAGTGCACTTGGTGATTTCTTAGTGCAAGTTGGCTAAAGTGCTAAGAGTTGGATCTGTGTGATGAAGTATTGTAAGGCTTTGAGCATTTTGTGTAAGACTTGCAGACCTGAGTGCAAGTCCCTGTGAGAGACTGGAGAAGGCTTTATGTTGTAAGGCAAGGACGAAGGATCTAGCGAGCTGTACAAATATTTTTTCCTATGCGCAGTAAGGTTTGGAGGCTTTATGTTGTAATTGATTGAAGACATTAATAAAGAAGAAGAATTTGTGGACGTAGTCTCAGGGTGGGGGTAAACCATGGTAAATCTATGTGTTGTTCTCTGTGCCTCGACTTGATGTGCTTGTCTCTTCCTTTGCTAAGTGCTTTGATATGTTTAGATAGTTATATTTATGCTTTGTGCTTATGAGCTATGAATGAATGTCAGCTCTGATATGTATGAATATGCTTAGTGATGATCTAAAGGATCTTATCTGTTTACTATTACTAAGTGTTGAAAGATCTTAGATCTAAGTAAATGTTGTGATGCTCTATTCTATTTGTGAAGTATAGTAAGGATGAATATTGATGAAGATTAACTGCTAAGTTCTCTGTTAAGTGTTAGAATCATAGGTCTGTGTCCCAACTAAGTTTACAGACATCTAAGTCCTACAACCACCCCTACCTCTACCTCGGGCGAGACTTCATCTGCTTCGCAGGTGTTGCCAAAAGGGCCGATAGTTAGGGTTTTGTTGGTGCACTGTTGTATTGTTGAACCCCAGGTCTGCCCTTGTGCCAACTAATGGTTCCATTACTAGGACTGAAACTATGATTGTTGGGAACCAAGCAGAAGAAGCTTTCTGCAAAAATTTGTCCTGAAATTGTAAAAGCTTTGTGCATGGATCTATGCCCTAGTGCGCAGTGATCCACTTGATATAAAAAGATCTGTGCTGAAGAAGGAAAGATAGATCTAAAGGAAAGATGTCAGATCTGTAAGAAAAGAGGTTGATACTAAAGAAAAGAAGTAAGATTTGTAATCTTTGTGCTCCGATAAAGGTAAGAATAGTTAAAAATTTTTAGATTTGGAAGCTTTGTGCCCTGTAAAAGTAAAAGAGGTGAAAATTTTTGTTTCTAAAGTATGGATTTAGGTATGCTCTATAGATTTTTTCCTAGCTTGAAAACTAAGGCATTATTAGATGAAAGAATGTTTGATATGAATAGATATGATAAGAATAATGATAGATATGTTATACATATGCATAGAAAGAATTTTTGGACTAACCAATGGATGCAGGATCCTAGAAATAAATTTTTGTAGGTTCGCCATTATGATCCTAGCACATAGTATAAGAAAAGTTGGGGATCATTGAAGAGAAAGAGAGGATTAACTCTTTGTTACAGTTGCAGAAGACCAGGACATCTTTATAAGAAATGCCCTAGGAGAAACCCTAGTTTCCTATATTGTAAGGCTATGGGCCATGAAGTATTGGATTTCCCTAGAATGATTGCTAGACTTGAAAAGCTGAATAGAGAGCAAGAAAACCCTAAAGGAGATCAGGAGACTAAGATTATAGAAGAAGCCCAGAAAGAATCAGAGATTATGTTTCTAAAAATGAAAGAAACCCTCGATGAACATAAAGATGCCAGTTTGTCAGAGATCTTCAAAGAAAAGGAGAAAATTGAAGTAAGAATAGGAGACTTCGACATTAAATGTGCTCTGGATGAGGGAACACAGATGAAAATTATAACAGAAAGTACTTCAGAAACCCTAGGAAGGCCTGTTATGGTTCCTTCACTAGGATAAATAAGATTGTTTAAAGGAAAAATGGTAACCCTATGTTGGAGGATTACCTGGATAGCTATGAGTACCCATGGAGCTTCGATGGAGGAAGAATTCGAAGTTATTAAATTTATTGAGGACTATGCCCCATTTTCAACTTTGTTAGGCAAGATCTGGATTGAAAAAGACTAGATCCAAAGAAAAGAAGAAAAGGAAGCCCTAGAAAAAAAGAAGCAAGAACTCATGGAATTTATGACTAGAAATATCGCCTACTTGATGGAAGAACAAGAGAACATATCTAAGTATTAAACACCAGAGACTTGTATGTCAAAGCTATAAGCACATTAAAGTAACCACATAAGACCAAAATACCTAATCCATATGATGAAGGTGTATTACCCTTGGATCTGAAGAAAGAATCTCAGCATCGCGAAGTGACTATGTCGAGAGAGGATAAGGATCAGAATGAAAAAAGGATAATCGAGATGAAGTTCACTGGGAAGAAGGCTAGAAGCTAAGTAAGAAGAGAGCCAAGATCGAAAAGTTACATAATATTCCATAGGGAATGTAGCAGAAGGAAAAATCACAGGAGTTGAGCTTTGCCGAGATACCAGCATAGTGACATATGGCACTTCGCTGTGGTGAAGAAATATAGCCATTGGATCGATAGACCTATTCGAATTCCACCCTGAATGGGAAGAAAAGCATTAAAAGATCACTACCAGACCATTGTACCACACCATAATGAATGGTTCAACGTTCATGAAAGCTTCATACCTATTGCAAGCAGACCATTGACGAATTTCCTATTTATCTCGCCACGTCATGCACGAAGAACACTTTTACCAACTGAGAAATCGAATCCCGCAGAACTAGTGATTGTCCACAGTGATCATTGCAAATAGATTGTTCATCCTAGTGCAGCATTTTGAGATCATCGTGACCCCAATTATATTTCTTGAGTGCGTATGTCCGATGAGCTCACCAAACTTGAGGAATCCGTCACAGAGGTCCTTCTTGAGTTAATGACTAAGAGAACCATGTCGGAAAGAAGAATGTCCACCGGAGTCCAAGAATCATCGATGGGAGGAGTGCAAGCCTCCCCATCGACTGCTCGAGCAAGAACATCTCAAGCCAGCGCAGAAAGAAGAACTAAGCATAAGGAAGACATAGCCAATGCGAAGTTAGTGCCATCCATCCTACCAGCTTACATACCCCCTCTGAGCGATGAGATTAAAAGGGACAATGTCCCTAGAGACTTTGAATACACTCTAGTCACTACATACCTACCGAAAGGAGTGTGCACCTACCATGCAGATCAAGACAAGGTTACAATGTTGAAGTTTTGTGACTTCAACCTAGGGGACCGTAAAGCTTAAAGCATGCTCACCCCGTATACGTACTTGACGAGAACTAAGGGCAAGAATTCAAAGCTCATCCCTCAATAATGGACAATGAACCTCACATAGTCTACTTTGCTCAATGTCATGAAAGTACCGCACTTTGGCAAACACCAAGAGGTGAATTCTTGTGTAAAGTTACTGCTAGCAAGTTACCATGGAGGATACCTGTGGTTAGATCATCGCATAACTGTTGATCTGGCGCTGATCAATAGGATCAATGGGCTTAGCATGTAGGGCCATGATCCCCATGAATACTACCCTTGAAAGATCGTAGATCGCACTCTTGCATGAAAGATCAAAGAAGCCTATGGCGAGGTTGAGAAAGGAACAAGAGGCTACAAGATAGCTTTCATTGAAAGTAGCGCAGTGTGCTTCGCATGCCAACTAATCAAAGGGAAGTTGGTACACAATAATAGACCAACACAAGTATCTAGATTTATAGTTTACCTTGTATGAAAGTGCACTGAGGGACTACAAATGAACTGGGTGAAGTACCTGGTGAATCAACTGGAGATTGACTATAGAGAAACCCATGATCAGGGGCATGAATTCCATTTTATCTGGCTCCTGATACTGATCGCTTTTGTTGCATGGGAGATACTGGAAGGTGCAACCTTCCTAGACCTGGACCCCTTTGAGCCACTAGCCGTGAAGTTCAGTACATTATGGTACTCGAGCGACATGAGCAATAAATGGAAATCAAAAATCATTTTCCACATGTACTATAACCAATTGAAAGAAGCCATAAGGAGAGAACCACGCATAACCCTGAACACTTTACAAAGATTCCGACCTCTGATAAAGTTCAGCACAGACCACCACTTTATGTACCTAACCCCACGTGTTGATGAGCACCAAGAACAGCTTTAGTCCTATTATAAGCTGACAGAAGAAGACTTGGAAGAGATCACCAAAGAATGGTTGATGAACCTCCTTGTTCCAGCAGACCCTGTAGAAATGTCTGACATCGACAGCCTCAAAACTACGCAGGATACACCTGGACCTAGTAAGACAAAGAAAGAAAATTCGATGAAGAAGACTAAAGAAGTCCAAGATGTTGACAACCTATCTATAAGGATGGATTTCATTACACTAGATGAAGCAAGCGATGATGAAGAAGTTACAAAAACCCAGAGAGTCGAAGTACCACCACCTCGGGATGAAGAAGACTCATCGAAGAAAAGGAAGGTCTCACCTCTAAAATATTCCTCCATAAAGAAACCAAGAACCCCTGTAACCAATATGCGGATTGCCCTCACGTTGGATGATTTTGATTTCATTATTACAGTGGTCAATGATGCTTCAAAGAAAATCATAGAGAAGTAGGAGGTGAAGCAGGAAAAAATGTATAGCCAGATTGAGATCACACTCTAGGGAGTACAACAAGCACTCCAGTCTAGCTGAGAAACCTCTACTACACCTCTTCCGAAAGGAACAACAGAAGCGGAAGATGAATCAGTTCGGCTCCGCGAGATTGTTGATACAGTCGAAGTATTCCTTTGACGTGATCAGGAAGAAAAAGCACAGGCCACCCAGGCCCTAAAGAAAGCATAGGAGAAACTTCCTGAACAACGTTGAACTGTGCAACAAGAGAAGAATACTCTCCAAGAAAAATTTGAAGAAGACAAGGCGAAGATCCAAAAAGAGAAACAACAGCTACTGACAAAGCAGATAGGAATTGAAGAAGTAGTCAACAGATCATTTCGCTTTGTGACCAGCTTAGAGAAGAAGGCCAAAGATCCCATAGAGTGCCAAGTGATGAAGCTGGCTAAAGTTATTTAGAAACTTCAACAAAGGGTCATGGAATTAGAGCTTCAGACCATACCATATACTTCGCAAGAAGTGCACGAACAATGAGAATTGAACGCTCAGAACATAGTTGAGAGGATTAAAACACTTTCTGCAGAATGTAAACATCTAAGTAGCAGAAGCGCACAGATATATGAACAACTATCTGAAGACCCAAGGTTGAAGAAACTGGAGTCCCAACTCCAGGAAGCAAAGCAACAAGCCGATACAGTACAGGCACAGATCAAGATCCTGTCACCCATCGAGAGGATGAAGAGATCCCAAGAACAATGCACTACCCAACAACTCATTCTTACCACACAGAATAGAGTGATGGAAGTCACCCAAAAACTCCAGTCGAGCCAGGAGGCGGCCTACCTATTGTTTGAAGAAATTGAAGGCCAAGGAACACTACTCAAACAAGTAGTTGCTACAGTCGAGAAGAAACTGGAAGGACCTATCAGCAAAGTGGTTGTTCAGGACTTTGTTGAGCAAGAAGCAGTAGCACAAAGACATGTCGAAGCAACTCAAAACCTTTGAGGCAGAGTTACCCAAACATGAGTGACTCGGGACGAGTCACATGTGAGAGTTGGGGGCCTATTGGCCCTTGACCAAGTTTTGAGGAATAGTTGGTCACATTTGACCATTTTTGGGACTTCGACAGCTTGTCAAAGATGGAGCGCAACGTGAAGAGGAAATCGTGGAAGATAGACCCCTTTTTGGGTCCTTTTAGGGTTTTGGGTTAATGTAATGGGGAAGGGATGTCGGCCCATGGGTTCACCCATGCTTAGGCCCACTTTTGTAATGTATAAATAGATAGGCAATGTAAGAAATAGTAGAAGTTGTTGCTTAGTGCACTTGGTGATTTCTTAGTGAAAGTTGGCTAAAGTGCTAAGAGTTGGATCTATGTGATCAAGTATTGTAAGGCTTTGTGCATTTTGTTTAAGACTTGCAAAGCTGAGTGCAAGTCCCTGTGAGAGACTGTAGAAGGCTTTGTGTTGTAAGTCAAGGAAGAAGGATCTAGCGAGCTGCGTAGATCTTCTGTCCTGTGCGTAGTAAGGTTTGGAGGCTTTGTGTTGTAACCGATTGAAGACATTAATAAAGAAGAAGACTTTGTGGATGTAGTCCCAGGGTGGTGGTGAACCATGGTAAATCTGTGTGTTATGCTTTATGCCTCGACTTGATGTGCTTGTCTATTCCTTTGCTAAGTGCTTTGATATGTTTAGATAGATATATTTATTCTTTGTTCTTATGAGATATGAATGAATGTTAGCTCTGATATGTATAAATATGCTTAGTGATGATCTACAAGATCTAATCTGTTTACTGTTACTAAGTGCTAAAAGATCTTAGATCTAAGTAAATGTTACGATGATCTATGCTATCTGCGAAGTATAATAAGACTGAATATTGATGAAGATTAACTGCTAAGTGCTCTGTTAAGTGTTAGAATCACAGGTCTGTGTCCCAGCTAAGGTTGTAGACATCTGAGTCTTGCAACCACCCCTGCCTCTACCTCGGGTGAGACTTCATCTGCTTCGCAGGTGTTGTCGAAAGGGTAGGTATTTAGGGTTTTATTGGTGCATTGTTGTAGCGTTGAACATTGGGTCTGCCCTTGTGCCAACAAGATCCCTCAAATGACTCCTAATATGGGAGGCATTCCTTCTTTTAACACCGGGTCTATTCCTCTTGCTTCTGGGTGGAGAAACCAACCTGGCGGACAAGATTCTACTCAAGTTCCATCCTATACCCTTAACTCCTCAGTTTTGATTCTTACCAACATGTTTGTCATGATGAATCCACCTCTATTCTCTATATTCACACCCAGAGGATGTCAGTTTCACACCTTGGGAAATCCCCAACCCAGAGCCACTCTGGTTGGGAGCAATGTTTATAACCCCCATCAGAAAATTCCTACTAGAATGATTCCCAGACAACCTCTTATGAATAATCCTATAGGAGGGTCTTACAATCCTGGACAGGGCCATGGTTCTTACCAGAACCCTGGATGGGCTCTAGTTCCTCAAACACAATCTTTCGACGAGCTTGGGGATAGATGTCGCAACCCCGTCTCCCTTTTCTATCCACGCTTAATCTTCTATAATTGTCTAAGTTGATGAATGACCCTGTGTATCATGATCCTACATGCCCCCCCTTCCCCACCAAGTTTCCTTTAGACGTTCGGAAATTTGAAGGGAAGAATGGCGAGGATCCTGGTGATCATGTTACTACCTTTCACCTATGGTGCTCCTCAAATTCCCTTAATGACGATTCCATTTGATTAAGATTATTTCAACGCACCTTCATTGGGGTCACTACGAAATGGTATATCAAGCTACCGAGGGGAGCATATGGGACCTTTAGTCATATGGTGTTAGTCTTCCTTAACCACTTCCAATTGTCAGTTCGTTACGATGTTGGCCTAGAACTTTTGTTGACTTTACGCCAACAGACAACCACTCATATCTCAGATCATATCTAGTAGTGGCATAGACGGAAGAGGTTGATTAATACCTCCACACCCCTGACCTTTATTTTAGAATGGTTCCTTAATTCTTTGTAGCCTCCTATCTCGAAGGATGTTGCTACATCTGGGGTTACAAGTTAGGAAGAAGCGATCTTCAAAGCCAAATAGTTAGATATTATATATGCTTAGTATGGGATGTTATACCACATTCTTTCGGATGCACCAAGGTCAACCTATGACTCCAGACAAAAGCCCAGACCTCATGTTGATTGCATTGTAGGCTCCGCTAATGTAAATTCCACAGATTCAGTGAAAATCCATTTGAAAGAGTTGTCTCTAAACCAGTCTATAGGAGGGCCAGCTTCGTCTGTGTCTTCCAATCCCACTCATTCGACTGATGTACATTCCACGCAATTGTCGACCGACCCAAATGGTAACCAAAAACCAGGTGGGAATAAGAAGAAAGGATGTAGTGTAATCATAAGGGTGGGAAAAACAATAATAAACCCAAGGACAATGGTAATGATGAGAAGAAGAATAATAATGTTGGAGAGGGAAAGAAAGAGAAATGTAAGGTGAAATTTCTCTGTAATCTTTGTACATATAATCACCTTACTCATTTATGCACCAAACTTGCAGAAGTTGCAAGGCTAATATCTCTACCATCCGCCGTGCTAACGAATCCTTTCCCACATAACCAACACATGGTCTCGAGATCCTCAAATGCTGGAAATGTGGTCGGTGGGAGTTAAAACACATCGTCGCAAGACAGTGACCATTTATGTATCAATATGGTCGATTTTAAGGTTCATGTAGCCACTTAATCTAGATATTATAGTTCTTCACATGCTATACCTAGTCTATAATCTCCTTCTTTTCCTCTGGAGATAACTTTACAGATCGAAAAAGTAGAGCCACTGCCTCGTATTCTGAAAGGAGTACTCAAGCACTCTACCCACAATCCAAATGCTAGAGTCTCCCATAATTACTCTATCATTGAGGACCTGGGTCAAACCCCTTGTGTGATGTGGGCTCTAGAGGTACTCCAGACATGTCCTCCATAGAGGAATTCTTTGCTATATATGTTAGGAGATATAGACCCCAATGGCTTGAAAGTTATCAAGTTTGACATCACAGATGTGAAGCCTTTCTTTCCTTACCATGTGGCATTCCAAATCCGTGTGGGTTACTCAAAGTATACCATCAAATGTGAGGTTGTTGATGAGGGTGTTGCTACATGTGTGATTTCCTTGATCTATTGGAAAATTCTCGACTCTCCGACTCTCTCTCAATTGTCGATCATGTTGATTGCTTTTGACGGTCATTCCTTCCACCCTCATGGTATTCTTCCTTCCTTTCTAGTTGAGTTAGGTGGGAATATGGTAGAGGTGGATGTTGATATAGTTGATGCACCTCTTGATTATAACTTGTCACTAGGATGCAATTAGACTTATTCTATGACCATTGTCGTATCGTCTCTGTTCTGCACTCTTTGTTTTCCACTCAAGGGGAAGATCGTGACGATTGACCGGTTATCCTTTGCGTATGCTAGCCCCAATGCATCTGTTGGACCATTGATCCCCGTGGTCGACAATTCTCAACTGACAAATGAGAATATCGGTGTCAGAATGTATTCATCCCTTATGGGTATCTTAAACTTCATGGCACCAATTCACCATGTTTACGCCATGTCCAGTAGACTCATTTCGTCAGAGAGCTCCATTCCTTTCCGCACTTCCTATTTCAACGATCCTTGGACCCTACCTTCCTTGACTTCGTATTGAGAAGGTCAGTCGTATGCTGGAATGGCCATGCCACTATCGACAACGGATATTGGGTATCAAGTTGTTCTTGACTCTTCCATCGATCGCAATCTTATTACCTCGTCGATGAACGAGGAGGATCCTTTGTTTAATCCCGTGTGGGCCACTTTGTTGTCTTGTTCACATGAATTCCTTGATGAGACTTTTCCCTCAGATGAAGCTATCATTGAATCCATGAATGGTTTCGACAAACCTTGGGATGATATGCATCATCGCTCTTATTTTCTCCTAGAGCTTGAAAGAATCGAGCAAGATGACTTTCGATATACTTTGAGTGAGATAGTCAGTCACACCATAGTTACACTTGATACACACGTAATTTATTCCAAAGTAAATATGGTGAGTATCTCCCTACCGCCACGATCAATATCTCTTGTACCCCTGACAATATTGAAAATGTACATATTGGTGCAAATTGTTCGCCAGAAGAAATCTTGATCTACACCGAACTCTTCAAGGAATTCTGAGATGTATTTGCTTGGTCATATGAAGAGATGTTAGTAATCTACCCTTATATTGTCGAGCATGAGATTAGAACTTATCTGGATGCTAAACGTGTTCAAAAACGTATTAGAGTTGTCAATCCCCGGAAGGCCCCTGCTATTAAGGCAGAGGTAGAGAAACTACTTAATGCTGGATTTATCTACCCGATTCCCTTGACTGAATGGGTATCCAATCTCATTCCTATGAATAAGAAGTAAGAAACCATTTGTGTATGCATGGAATTTTGTGACCTGAAAAAAGCCTGCCCTAAAGATAACTTCCCGACACCTTTCATCGATCAGGTTCTCGACGAGTGTGCGGGAAGCGAAGTATTTTATTTTATGGACGGATTTGCAGGGTATAACCAAATTCAAAAATTAAGCCTGAGGATCAACACAAGATGACATTTATTTGTCCTTGGGGTACTTTTTCATACCGCAAGATGCCTTTCGGCCTTAAAAACGTCGAAGAAACCTTCCAATGTTCTATGACCTTCTCATTCCATGATATTAATCATATATTTGAAGCTTACCTTGACGATCTTGCTACTCACTCTTGTAAGAGAGAGGATCACTCTACGCACCTTCAACTAGTTTTTGAAAGATGTCGTTACTATAGAATCTAGTTGAACCCTCATATGTGCATATTTTTCATTAGGTCTGGTCTTCTTTTGGGATTTCTAGTTTCTGAGACTGGCATCATGGTAGATCCATTAAAGGTTGAGGCAATACTTCGATTTCCTCCCCCGTGCACTATTCAACAACTTCAAGGTTTACAAGGGAAAGATAAATTTTTACGTCGGTTTATAGTAAACTATGCCAATATCACTAAGGGTTTCATACGTCTTTTGAAGAAGGACACCCCTTTAATCTAGGATGAGAGGGCCCATGAGTCCTTTGATTCTTTGAAGAAATCCTTGGTATCGGTGCCTCTATTGAAGTCTCTTGACTACAGTAGGGATTACTTGCTTTATATCACCATGTCTGAGGAGATGATTGGTATGGTTTTGGTTGAAGAGGATGATGAGCTCCACGAGCACATCATCTACTATCTTATTTGAAACTTAGTCGGTCATGAGCTTAATTATTCTCATGTTGAAAATCTAGCTTTGGCTCTCGTTCATGAATTCCAACATTTATGCCATTATATATTGCTTTGAAAGACTATTGTGATTGTCGATGTCAATCCATTTCAATGTATCCTTACCAGGCGTATCATAGGGGGGAAATATAATAAATGGATTGTCATTTTATAATAATTTGATCTCAATTTCACTTCCACAAAATCCAAGAAATGACTAGTCTTCGCGGAGTTAATATCTGAATTTCCATGCTTATATGAGGATGTTATCCATGTTGATTCATTTGTGGATGAGCACATTTTTATTGTCCCGTAATCCGACCCCTAGTATGGAGACATCATTCTCTTCCTTCAAACCTTGAAGTTCCCTCAACATCTCTCGTGAGATGACCAACGACGTGTATGATACCAAGCTAAGAATTACACTATCATCGGTGAAACTTTGTATCACCGAGGAAGAGACAATATCCTCTGTCATTGTTTAACTCATGAGGAAGCTGAGTCATTCCTAAACGATTTCCACAATGGGGATTGTGGTGGTCATCTATCCGAGCTTGCAACAACCCAGAAAATCTTGTGAGCCGATTATTTATAGCCATCTATCTTTAAAGATTGTGTTTAAGAGGTTAAGAAATGTCACCCTGCCAAGTGTTCACTCAAAAAATGCACTCGCATCCAACCCCTCTTCACCCAGTCATTATCATCAGTCCCTTCACCAAGTGGGGGTTGGAATTCATGGATTGCAACCCAAATTTAGTTGGGGGGCATCAACACATTATCATGGCCATTGACTACTTTACTAAGTGGGTCGGATCCATGCCTATAGTTAGATCCAATAGGAATACTTTTTCCTTCTTCGTATTCAATCAAATTATCGCCCGGTTCAGTATCCCGAGTGAGATTGTCACTGATAATGGCAGTCACTTTTAGAAAACAATGATGGAACATATAGCATCTAAGTTGGGGTTTAAGAATATTCATTCTTCCCCTTACTACCCCCAGGAAAATGGACAGGTAGAGGACATCAACAAGTCTCTCAAGAGAATTTTGCAATAAATTGTCATCCAGAGTATGTCCGACTGGCACATTATGCTATATCCCGCACTTTGGGCATACCAAACCTCATTCAATACTACCGTCAGATATTCCCCTTTACAGTTAGTACACAATGTGGAGTTGATAATACCTATTGAATGTGAAATCCCTTCTCCTAAGTTGGCAGTCGTGCTCCTACCTGACACTTCTGATCTCAAGTGACACCTTGTACACCTAGAGAGTCTTGACGAGCAGCGTCAAGACACCTCTACGACTATCAAGGTGAACAAAATATGTTTCAAGGTACAGTGTGATAAGTCTGTATGTCCCTGTTTGTATGCTGAGGGTGACTTGGTCCTCTTATATGATCAATCCAAAGAACCATTGGGGGAAGGCAAGTTTAAACCCATGTGGCACAGTCCCTATATCGTGCGATGTGTCTTAGAAAAAGGAGCCTATGAGTTAGAATATTATGAAGGGAATATGTTGGTCGAGCCCAAGAACTGTCTCTACTTGAAAATATATTACGCTTGAGCCCCCAATATTGGGCATAAC
>JASDQU010439911.1:60546-86168 GCA_032191745.1 Picea mariana | reverse complement strand
AACTCTTCAGACGAAATTGCTTCTACGTTTTCATCTTGAGAAGGTTTGTGTTCTTGTTCTTCTTCCTCTTCACAATCTATGTAGAATAATTTCTTCTCACCACACTTATGTCCCTTACTGTACTTGCTATCACAATTAAAGTATAAACCTTTTTATTTTCTTTCCTCCAATTGTTGAGGTGTCAACCTTATAGGTTGAGGTGTTTTAGAAGGAGCATTGTTCTCCCTATAGATGTTAGGATTGGTCCTTCTAGTATCCATAGCCATATTTTTACTTTCAACATTTCTTGCCACCTTAAATGCATTCTCCAATGATTTGGGTTCCCAAAGGCAAACCTCATGTTGAATGTTATCCTTTAAAGTTACTATGAATACATAAATCAAGTGCTCATCTGGAATATCAGTTAGCTTTATATTCAATCTTTGGAAGTTCTCAATGTGCTCGATAACTGAAGNCTTTGGAAGTTCTCAATGTGCTCGATAACTGAACCCTTTTTCTTGAGATTTATCAATTGGCTAAAGAAGGTATTGCTCCTTGTATCCTCATAGTGTGCTATCATTTCTTTCATGAAAATTTTCCAAGTGACGAGTGATTTACGAGAACAAAGCCATCGATACCATACAAATTTATTAAGTTCTAAATATAAAGAAGCAATTCGTACCTTTTGTGTATGTGGCACATTATGTAGATCAAATAATTGCTCCATCTAAAGTATCCATGTGATTGGTTCCTTGCCATAAAACTTCCTCATATCGATCTTAGGAACATGGTTGGTCTTCAACCCAAAGTTGGAGTTTCTCCATTCTTGATTCACCTTCCTTGTGTCCTCATCATGAATTTCATGGGATGCATTTTCACTTTCAGTTGTCTTCTCTGTTACGAAATTTTTCAATACTTCCATGATCTCCTCTTTTAAACCATCCATATTTGCCTCCAATGTAGCTTCCATCTCTTGTAGTTCATCTTTTGTTACTATCTTCTTTTGTAAATCATTTATGTCCCTACGCATTTCTTCACCTTCATCAAGAGTCCAAGTAGGATTGTCTGGAGGCATATTTGGTGTAGAAGTTCCCTTTTTGGGTGTCATGTTGGCCAAGTATCGCTTTTGAACCTTGATTTTGAGGTGGTTCTACTAAACAATTTTTCTTTTGTTGTATCTCCCAAGTTTTGGCCCTTCTGGGTATGAAACTTTATTTTATGTATTTCTTTGATATTTCTTCTCTGCAATGCCACATGTCTGATCAAAATTGGATGTGCCAAGTGGAATTTACGGTAACTTCCCCACAACTTGCTGATTTTTGGCCTTTCCAGGAGATCTCACTTGTATAGCATGCCCCACACAAAATAGTTGATATAAAATTCTAAAAATCATACCATAAATACTACAGACTGTCAAATATCCAATGAAACTAGTCCCACTCAATTTGGATACTCTAGGAATAAGTTATGATTGTTTTACCCGGAACACCTTCTTGGGAGTAGTCAATAGGACTAGTCAAATACCCTATCTTCCACAGGGTGTATCTACAAATTTAAGATTACCCAGAAGATGAAATTTTTGCCACAGATACCTTACTAACTTTTTTGAATATCCTTCAGATTTTAGGGTCTGAAACGTTACATAAAATTTGTTATAGCAAAAATTCCGCAATGACTCAGTTCAGGATGATTCCAGAACGCTATCTTGTACAGGTTGTATCTCTGAAATTATAAGGCCTTAGGAGATTAAATTTTAACCTAACGTACCTTGATTCATCTACTAAATATCCCCCAAGTCCTTCCTTCTGAAACATTGTAGAAAAAAAGTTATAGCTAAAATTACAAGGTGTCTGAGATGTAGTAGTGAAACCCCAAGACCTTGAGCTTTGATACCATATGTTAAGAACCAAATATCAATATAGCATAGAAAAAACTCAGAAAAAGGTACTCAACATCTTGAAAAAGAGATAATTTTACATAATAATCCTCTTCGAGGGGGAAACCTCCTTTTACCCCACTTAAATGTTCAAGTACAAGATGATTCCAAATGAAAATATCTCCTTGGTATATATATATAAGACTAGGAGGTATAATTACAACTAATGGAATAAAGCCAACATAAATAAAATAACATTACTAATGTAATATGCCCCAATTAAGGGGTAATGATCCAATATTAGGGATTAACAAACAAGATCCAGTTGGATGACAAGAATTCAAATGTTACGAGATTCAATTTCCAATTGTACAAAAACTAATGATAAAAAACACAATGCATTCCTAAAATCACTTGAAAATTTTAAAGATATTTAGGGCCCACAACTAGTAAGAGAGTCTATTATTATACCTAAGGAGCAATTGGAGATAGAATTGAGCTTAATTAAAGCTTCATGGGACAATGAGCTTGATAACCTCACTGGTTTTCCCGAAGAAGAAATTAAGCGATGTTTAGATACTTTCATGAATGATAATGAAGACCACTTGGCATCAATTGAACAATTTATCTCTTAATTTAAAGAAATGGAAGAAGAAATATTATTTATCTAGGTTAAGCATGACATCATGCTTCCTCCCATGAAAGAGTGCATTGAAGAGTATCTCAAAAAATCGTTAACACAAATAGTTGATCCATAATAATTTCCAAGAAGTGGTTATACCAGAAAGGTTCAAGACGCAAATATATATGAGAATACCCTAACGCCAACAAGATCATTATCATAAAGAGAGATACATCCATCCATACACCATTCCTCTTCTAATTTTGTGAGTTCATTTTCCTTTCAAAGCATTCCCTTATTTCATCCCATACTTTAACCATCCAAATTTATTTGTGTATTTTTCATTCGTAAAGTTGATCCTTGACTGAATTTCTATTTTTCTCTGAGGTTACCACTACTATTTTATTTGGTCCATGGGCACCCCATCCCAGTCCACTTTGACAAATTCATTTATTTTAATTGTTTAATTTTGAGGAACATTGTGTTTTGGAATAAGAAAGCACTATATTCAAACTTGAACATCAATTTGTAATATTTTGTACTCTAGTGGAGAGCTATTTCAAGAGTCCATAACATTTGTGGTTTCAAAGACGTATTATATAAGCATGAGATCATGTGTATGTTCTCATATGCATATTGTGATTTTAAATGAATGAAATCATTTAAAGATCTTTGAAATTATGGACCATCAATCTTATTTTCTTTCTATGAGTGTTGATTTCAATATTTTTCCCTCATTTCTTGAATGAATGGATGTAGATATTTTGTTTACCATCTTTGATATTATTACTTTTCAACTATAATTTATTCTCTACTTGTTCAGTTACTTTACCACCTAGTCTGATCATAGGTGTAGATGTTATGAATGATTATATTTATTGTTGAATAAGTAATTTGAATATCTGAGTGAGAAAGAGGAGTGCCACATCTGTAAAATTGTAGAGGGGATCTTAATAAATTATTTAATAATACCCTAGGAGGTTGACTCTTCTCCCTAACAGAAAAAGAGATCAATAGTATTCAAGGCATATAGAGTTCAAATATGAAGAATATAATCCAAGTATCCAAGGGTCGTTGCAAGTTGTTTGTGTCTCAGATTGCTCCAATTGTTAAGCCATATCCAATTTTTTTCCAATGTCTTGATTTGACCTATATCATTGCCTCCATTTCACTTCCCTAACTGTTAGATTCCGCAGTAATTTTGTTCTCCAATGAACCCCTTGTCCATACCTCTACTCATTATTTTTCTTGGTAGACATCAAATCCAGAATTGGTCTAACCTCAAAACCTTCCCAAGGACCCACCTAACCCTTTTATCATTACCTATACCTGAGCATATGTTGGGAAATTTTCTTGGGATTTTATTTGCAATGGGGGCTTGTGAAGTTTTTATTAACTTTGGGGCAACTTAGGGTATCTTGATTCATGTTTGGAACCTAATATTTATACCATTGTACCTAGTTCCTAAACCTAACTTGTATATCAACATTTTATCACTAATGTTTTGGATCAATAAATATATTTATGTCCAAGTTGTGATTGTCTAAACTATTCCTTACCGCCAACCTTTACAGGGTATGTAGTGAGCATTTTTAGGTCCTTTAATTCCTTTTCATTGCAGCATTGACTAGTGTTTTCACTTCTTGGATTGGTTTCCCTCACATTTATCTCAAACCTTCCCAAACGACTAGCCCTAAGTATACATTGTTCCCCTCTTTTATGAATGTTGGAGGCCTAATCTTGTTAGGTAAATTTACAGTCACGGTTTCATACTAATAATGCACAAAGTTTGTTGAGTTTGAGAATCGTTCTATCTAAGTATTTATAAGAATTACTATAACACTACTAGATAAAAAGAAAAATCACTTTGTGCAACCTATGATTTGAACTCTAAAGGCATTCTAGGTCTATTGTCTTGTTTTTGTAAATAGAGTTTGATACAACAATAATTGTTTCATTTATGGCATACTTGTTTTACATTGCAATTTGAGACTTGAACATATGAATTGTGCTATAGTTTTAACAAAATTACATGGTTCCTTGAAATACATAAGTTAATGTGGATGCAAATATGATTATTTGGAAACCTCTCATAAGATTAATGCTGTCATACTATGTCTAGACTGTTTCATAAATACTTGTTCAATGCAACATTAATTGAAAATGTTTGTTATTCCTATGCATTATATTTTTTGAACAATACATGTTCCATTTCATACTGTGTATCACTCATCATTGGTCATTATTCATTGTCAAAATTTAGTTATGATAAGTGGTTTATTGGAATTCTCTTATAAATGTGAAAGGAACTAAACATTGCAATTTTCGGTGTACCTTAATATCATGCCTTGCATGTTAATGGATCTTTGAATGTTCCTTAAAAACACTCCTTTGGTTTGGTCATTGTCTTCTCTATATTACCTTGAATCCATCCCTTTCATAAGTCAACCAAATTCAACCAATTCCTTGTCCTTAGTCACCTTATTTGCAATGATAGGACTTAGTGTTGACCCCCTAGGAAAACCCTCATTAGGTTAGATACTCGAGCCTAAAAGAGTAGAAGCAATGTCATTGAAGTGACAGTGGGTGGCTTCCTTACTCATTGCCCCAACCTCTCCCTCATAGAGTGGGACTTTCCCTTGGCGAGAGTTTAAGCAGTAACAATAACATTTGGCACAATTCAATTGTATGATGGTTTTTTTTAATGATGTGTTATGTGTTTGAGAATGCATACACAACTCATCATAATAGGTCTAGAATTCTTCTATATAACCTATGTATTATGTGTTTAAAGTATTTCCTACCACCTTCTATTAGTGTATCATATCACCCATTAAGGTGGAGATAAAATAGTATAATTTTCATTGCATTAATTTGTAATCAAGCATTTAAAATATCCTAAGCATGTCCTAACAACTAGAATTGTTGATGATATTACTAGGTTGTATAGATTTAACAACTTTGGGTCATCATTGCTTCCATAAGTTTGTATTTCTCATGGAGATGAATTGAGAAAACTTTGGAATGAGTGGTTTGTTCACCTAAACTATCAATTATTGCAACAATTATGTAAGCAAAATGTAGTGATTGGTATTCCTTTCATTTCTTGTAGAAATGGTGTTTGTTCTAGTTTTTTTTCTCAACAAGCACCATCGAGATAGTTTTGACAAACGTGCCTCTTGCCACATTGTGACCCCCTTACAATATGTTCATAGTGATTTGTGTGGTACAATTATTTCTACTTATTTAAATGGGTTCAAATACTTATTAACTTTCATTAATGACTTCTCTAGACACACTTGGGTTTATTTATTAAAAATTAAGAGTGAAGTCTTCGACATTTTTTTGGATTATAGGGACCTTGTAGAAAACTAATATGGACATCAACTTCAAAAGTTAGGAACAAACAATGGAGAAGAATATGTTAACAACAAATTTACAACTTAATCTACTACATAGGGCATTCAAATGTAGCATATTGTTTCTTATACACTGCAACAAAATGATGTTGTTGAGAGAAAGAATCACACATTAAAGGAAATGTAAAATTGTATGATCCAATCTAAGTGATTAATTCGTGGTTTGGAGGACTCGTGGACTCATATTTTCTTTTCTTTGCATCTTCCCATCTTCACAAGTTCGTCTGCCAAATATCTATACTTAGCCATTTTTATTATCACGATAGGCTCGTGGAATCGTGGACTTTCGAACTTTCATTCTCATTTGAAATATTCCAGTCCACCACCCCACCATGATGTGTCCTTCCTCTTTCAAATTTCTCGAGTCATATTAAAGGCTAATTCTATGAACTCAACTATTAAATTAAATTCTGAAATGGTCATTATTAATGTTGTTTCTATCAAGGAAAAACACATTTACTTCAAGTTAATGTTCTCATCAAGGATCTAAAGTAAATATTATTTCACTTTTCTAAGAAGCATTATGGAGAAGAATGTCAATCTGTTGAATATGGTAGAAAGAAAACAACATTTATGTAGGGATACCTTGAATCTATTCACTAGAGGTTATCACAATTACCATTGGTCGAGGAAATATTGGTATTATTAAACATTGTTGGATAAAGATAATAATAAGGTTTGTACATCAGGAATAGCTCTCACTAGTTGTGTCCCTAATATTTTTGAGTGCAAAGATAGTTTCATCTGGTGCATTGACAAATTCATCCAAAACAGAATAACCATTCCACTACAAAGTGAATTTCCTATTTTATTGGCATCTTCAGTCTTCAAGAAAATGTTAAAGCTACTAGAGTTGAACTTAACATACAAAGGAGAAGAAGCCAAAGATTTTATTAGAGGGAAAAATAATGGAATGGAGCTGTTGTAGGAATATTTACAAGATCTTACTGCAATGCCGAAAGATTTATCCAGAATCTAGGTTAGTTATTTAAAGTACCCTTATTGAGAAATTGCTTGGTTATTTACTAGAGTTAACAATCAGGATTCTACGGAAACTATTCCCCGGCTAGGACTATATATTTTACATTTCACAGTTCATGAGAATGTTGTTTTCGATTGCGAAAAGATCACATCGAATGAAATTTTGACACATTTGATGAATTTCAGAAGTGAGAAACATTTCTATATGGCATCTTACCTAATATTTGTTATCACACACTATCATATTTTTAGAGGTTTGAGTGTTGAAAAAAAGGTAAACTCAAAAATTGACACTGTGACTATTAAGCCCTAATTCATGGAACATTACCCCATAATTGGGACATATTACATTAGTATTTTTATTTTATTTATGTCATCTTGGGTCCATTAGTTGCAATTGTACCTCCTAGTCTCCTATATATACCAAGGAGACCTTTTCATTTGAAATCATGAGGTAATTGTGAATTCATATGATGTATAAGGAGGTTTCCCCCTCAAAGAGGATCATTATCTGAATTTATATCTTTTTCAAGGCGTTGAATACTTATTCTAAGGTTTTTATGCTATTTTTATATTTCGTTCTTAACATTTGGTTTCAGAGCTAGACATTCCTCAGGACTGGCTTTTTCAAAAAATGTCTTCTTGGAATTTTCACTACACATTTTTTTCTGGAAGGTTTCAGGATCTATAATTCCTATGGTGTAGAGGATACATATAGAGAAAACTTGGGTCCAAATTTTAGATCTTGGTTCATTATATTTTTGGAGATACTTTCTATTCAACATAGGGTTTTCGACTAGTCTGGAAACTACTATGAAACAAGGCTTCTTGGAATTTTCGCTCCCAATTTTTTTCGGCTAGGCTTCAGGTTATGAAAATTTTACACTATGAAGGTGGAATAGTTAAGTATATTATGTAAAAATTTCAGCCCTTGATTCATTGTAATATGAAATTTATTCCCTAAGGAAATTAGGGTTTTTGGTTGGTCCAAATTTTAGTCTAAAACATGTGTTCTTGGGAAAATTGTTCCATCTAAAGCTACAGACCTCCAAATTGAGTGAGACATGTTCCATTGGTTAGGGTACAGAATAAAGTTGTATTGGTACGAATTTCAAGTTCGTAAGTGAATAAATTCACACGTGTAAGTCCATACAAGTTATCTCTCCTAAAAGGGAAAAAAATCAGCACATCTTGGGAAAGTTATCATAAAATTATATTCCAGAATAAAATATTGGTCTAACCTATGGGGTTGGAAATAAGACACATCAGGCTACCCCAAGTAGAAATTTAAGACTCATAAGGGCCTAAATTGTAGAGCTACAACAAAAGAAAGGTTAGCTAGCATAACAATCTCCAAATCAAGGTTTTAAAAGGTGCGTTTGTTTTTGGAAATTTGCATATCTTTTGACTAGAAGATCCAATTGAGGTGATTAAAAAAGTGGAATAAACTGGGATAAAATGAGTATCACATATATTTTGGAGAATCTTAGGGTTTTTTAGATACATACATATTATGGAATCTTTAAACGTAGGAGTTGTCATTACTTCTCAACACCACGACTTAGGGATTGTGCGGTTCTTCCACGTACCTAGAGTATACAGGAAGGCCCCTTTTTAACAGTTGCACATTAGAAAAAAATACTACATATTTGAGCTCCCACATACATGGTGTATATCAGGATACCCCCTAGAATATTAAGACCAACTAAGTAAACCATTTGGTCATCTTGTTTCTATAATACATCGAGAACAACACTCGGGGAGATCACTCTCTAGTACCTGGGTAGTTAGATAGTACGGTTAAGGGCATGTTCAAGCCTCCTTAGTTAGTTCCCTGAGATATTGGTCTAAGTAATATTGTTGGACCCTGCACGTATATCATAGAGCTATATCACCTGACACTCCCATGTTTGTGAGGAACTCTTCCTAAGCCAATTAAGAATTCCTACCTTGTAGTGACACTTGGCCAACATGCCACCAAAAAAGGGAAATTCTACACCAAATAAGCCCTCATACATTCCTACTTGGACTCTTAATGAAGGTGAAGAAATGCGCAAGGACATAGATGATTTACAAAAGAAGGCAGTAACAAAAGATGAACTACAAAGGTGTTCGAGTTAATTCACACACACCTAGGATTTATTTTTCCTAAGGTTTTTCCTTGTTTATTAGTCATTATTAGTCATTATCCAGTCTTGTATATTTTAGGAAGAATATTCCTCTAGGGAGAATATTCTCTTCATTTTTCACTTCAGTTTGACTAGTTGAGTGGAGTCTAAATATTGCATTGTTTTTTTCACCATGCAAAATTGGGATCATCACCAGATAATGCAAATTAGTCTTGTTATCATCACCATATTGGTGCATTACCCATGATTCCATGATCTCCTCCTCACTTCACTTTGTTTCAGTTAGTTAACTGAATATTGGTAGACTAGTTAACTCAGCTAGTGGCAGTTCACTCCTGTAACTGCCTGAGAGACTAGACTAGGTGGAAATTTACTCCTGTAATTGTTGGTGTGTGTCCAGAAAACTCTATACCATCACTATGGCACATTGGTTTCTCCTCCAGTGTGCATTGGTTGAGTTATACAGATAATATCATGTGTAAATTATTCATTATCCATTATGGTTAATGGGAATTCTTCCATTCTTTCTCTCTTGCTTTTTCTTTCTCAATTTCTCTCTGCAAATGTGTGTGGTATTTTATAGATAGATATATTATGTGCAGGTTCAACACATTTACATGGTATTAGAGCCAATAGATTGCTAATAAAAGCTACACCAAATTATTTTTTGCAGGTACCAAAGATTGAACACAACGGAAAGATGGAAGCCCCAAAAGAATTCATTCTTACACCTTACAATTACTTTGCATGGAAGGAGATAATAATAATACATCTACAATACAGAGGATTGTATAGGTTAAAATTGAATACATACACATAACTAACATCGGACATAGAAAAATCCAAGTATCTAAATCGAATGGATGAAGCATTCAGAACAATTTGTAGTCTCATCTCTCCTGATCTCCTTTTTCACATATCTTCCTGTAAAACCCCCAGTGAAGCATAGACCACCTTGTAAAGGCTCTTTGTAAAAAATGATGAGATAAGGGGACACATGCTCGAGGTGGAATTTCTCACATCGGATCCAAAAATCTTCGACAATCTCCAATATTTATTTAGAAAATTCAATGATTTACTATCGCAACTCAAAGCTTGCAGGGTTGATAAATCTAAGGAGGAGAAACAAATGGTTCTCAGCATTCTATCCAAACTTGGTCCTAAATTCTCTATGTTCATATCCACATTCCATTCAGTCAAATTCACCTCTGGAGCCACCTGGAAGATGCCTTCTTTTGAGGAATTTATCGAATCCATGACACAAGAGGAAACCAAGATCATCAACATGGGAAAAATCAAAGGCCCAAAGGTGTAGGCACTTACTATGCAATATGGAAGCCATCAATATCAAAAATCCAAAGATAAAGACAAAAGGAAAGCTCATGCAAATCCGAAGAAGGAAGGGTACTTAAAACCCTTCACCGATGCCTCCAAATACAAAGGTGGAAAGGGAAGAAAAGGGGAGAAATGCACATACTTCCATAAAGGATTCCATCCAGAATCCGAATGCATGCATAAAAAAATAGATATAATGACTCAAATACTTAAGAAAAACAACCATGGAGATCGCATCCCTGAGGGTGCCAAGAAGAAGAATCCAAAAGATCAAAATCCCAAGAAAGACAATTCTAGCCATGCCTTGATTGCCATCAACTCCTCTCTCGATGCTTGGATCATAGATTCAAGAGAATCACATCACATGGTTTCCACAAAAGCATTATATTCTTCATTGGATGCATGCAAAGGTCCTCCTATTATGATGGGGGACAACTCTCTAGTCGAGGTCACTAGAAAAGGAAGGATTGAACTCACCATAGAAATCTTCGAGAATGTGTTGCACATTCCCAAACTTTTCTCCAATCCTCTCTCCATATATCAGATGACTAATTCTAGCATCAAAAATAAAGTCATATTCAGACCAAATGCAGTGGACATCTATGGCATGAACACCAATTCCATGGTTTCTACCAATGATGTAAATCATCAATCTAGATTGTATACATTTTTTGAATTTATTGAACCAAATTCTACTTTACTACTTACCCATGCTGATGAAAGTAGTAGGATATGGAACGAAAGGTTTGGGAATTTGAATTTCAGATATATGCAACAACTTAGCAAGCAGGGGGGTGAATCAGTATTTAGAGAAATTAGTATTTTTGAACTTGTACTTCAATCATATAATGTATTCATTTTATATCCAGTCAACAATGAATACTATCCAATGAACAATGAAGAATAGTATAAGAGATATACCAATACTCCATGCATAGTGTTCGCGATAATTCTTGTTAGCGATATCATCTAGCGCCATCGGTAAAAGCTCCACAGGAGGGCTTCATCAGCATATCGGGAATCAGGATATCGGAGATCCCGGGAGTAGAGTTTTCATGCATAGTAGAATCGCGAAACGTGATTTCCCGATCGGATCAAAACCGTCCATCTGTAGGGACACGTGTCAGGAGATCCCGAGGAGTCGGGGATCGGGGAATTGAAAGTCCCATGCACATGAAAACGGGAATCGCGATATCCCAAAATGCAATTTCCCGACAGGATTAAGGGTCGTAGTGGAGGATAGGTGTTGGAAGGTCAACCCCCACAGGGATTCAACGTCAAAGTGGCATCGGCATGTTGGGAGTCAGGGGTCCGTGAGGACCATGGATCACAGCAACGCAAGTGCCAATTTCTCGATGGGAAAATCTCGACAAGAGCAGGGAAAGCACCATGGGCCAGATCATATCTGGACCGTCCGATCCAACTGGGACAGATGGCAGCCTGACGGCGTATCGGCTATCGGGATTTCGGGACGCTGGCACCCCTCATTTCTTTCATTTTGAAACCCCGAACCTTGAATTTCCAATAGCACCCAGAATCGGGCCCACGGATTTGGCACCTAGTCATCGAGGAACAGGCCTAGAGGAGGGGTGCTTGTGTTATCATGTGGCCACCGGGGCCCGCAGTATTGCTGAATCAATTCAGAGCCCTCAGATATTTTGGGGAGCACGTGGCAACCGTCAGGGTCTCCCGGCATTTTTCCCATCACGATTTTGAAGGAAAAGAGACCTGCTCTTACGCAAATCCCAAAAGCACCCTTAAAGCTAGGCATAGGATCACAACCCATGGTTGCTTGGGGGGAGAAAGAAAAAAGCTACGCAGGGAGGTCCGTCATGACTTCCGGTTGCCATCGGGCCCATCCTCGAGCCTGGTTTTTGCTCAAAATAAATGAAGGTAGGAGGAGGTGGTTGAAGCCTCGCCTCACTCCTTAAATGTAAGGCATGGAGGGTCTGACCAGCAGTCTACTCAAGAGGGTCCTGTGTACCCATTCTTCCAGAGAAGCCATGCCCAAGTCCTCGACTAGCTGAAGGAAGTCTGAACACGCTGGCTCGACACTTAATGGCTCAGCTACTCCCCTTGTTGGAGCCATGCGTATTTAAGATGGCGTCTGTCATAGGCACACGATCATCCAGTCTACATGCGCAGACTGTCAGAAGACATGCAGACGCAAAGATTTCATGTAGCTTCTCTTTTCCACTGCTGTTGTTTTGTTTTGGCTATATGTAGGCATTTTTGCCATTTTGAAAAGGTATCGATGGTAGAGCATAGCTACCTACTGTAAAGTTTAACAGACATTCTAGTTTGTTGGATATGCATTTGTATATGAGATATCTTGTTTTATGACAAACAATTTTTCTCACTCCATCTAATTTTCATCTCATGCTAAGAGAGTTCGTGATTGACTGAGTCGCGTGAATTATTGCAGTTCTGTTATGATAAATGATTTATCGTTGCATTATTGTATTCTCTGGTTTTCTGTATTTAAGTGCAAGAATACCTTGTGTTTGGATGGCTTCTTCTACAGTCTGTTACGAACCTGTCGTTTATAACATACCTTCGCACTCTTCCCATATAAGTCTTCCGCCTGTTCACCCTTTACTACAACTCACTGTCTGAAGTTTATAAAGACCTCACTCACCTATGCATGCCTGGCCTAGTTTGGAGTTGGAATGATATCGTTTTGAGTTCGCTTCCATTCGGTCACCCCATCTATAAACAAACCATGACATAAAACTGATGGGCGTCAGGCTCTGCTCCTGCTAGCAATCCAGGAGTGACTTCCGTCACCAACACATAGTATATAAGAAGTAATCATGTATTATTGTTCAAAGGAAGCAATGACTTATATTATCCATCCATGGGTGTTGTATCTACATGTGTAATTTTCTTCATGTCTATCTACTTCGATCAACTGTGGGGTCCAAAATCCAATGGCTAGGGATGACATCAATGACAATGAATAATCTTCCAACAATCTCCCCCTTTGTCATTGATGGAAACACTCATGCTCCCCCTATCATCATGATCCCAATTTCTCTCCCCCTTTGACATCAATGGAAAAGGGTGGGGATGCCCCCCTTGAGTTCAATGGAATAAGGTGACCTTCTTCTTTGGGGATTCCCCCCCTGAACATGTGGTACTCAATAATACTTCATACTAATTTTTGGTCTTTAGGACTTTTTCTTCCTTGGAATCCTTTTGTGTGGATTTTTTCTTCTCTCTCTTCTTCATGTCTAGGATGTATATGTTTTTCAGTTTTCTTGTTGTAGTTGCAACCAATCTTCCTGAGTTCTTTTCTCTGATTTTACATTTTTCGGGAGTCAAACGTAAGAGTGTATCCTTGATCACATATTTTGCTGACACTGAGGAGATTATGCTTCAAATATTCAACCAATAGGACTTTTCCTGCTTTTACATTTTTGCTTCCCATATTTACAGTTCCTTTTCCAAGTATTTTGGTAGATGAGTCATCTCCAAATGCAACATTTCCACCCTTTTCTTCAAGATGACAAATTTTCTTTGATCTCCAATCATATGAGATGAGCACCCATTGTCTATGAACCATTCATATTCTTTTTTTCATACTTTAGCGACCAATTCTATTCGATAGTTTTCATTGTGTGGAATTTCTTTCCTTTTCCATGTTGTAGTTGGTATAGGGACATTTGGCATAGGATTATCTTCCTTCATCTCTTTGCAATATCGTGCTTTGTGACCAAGATTATTGCACTTGTAGCATACAATATTTTGATCTATTAATGGGTCAAATGGATTATAATTTATGTTGGAAGGTCTATGAACATTTCCATATCTACTATTTGCACCATTCATGTAGCTTGTGTAGTTATTCCTTTCATTGATTATACAATTGATTACCTTGTGTCCAAAATTTCCACAAGTATAACAATGTCGAAGAAATAAATTTTGATACCTGGGAGTAAGTGATATTATTTATGGTGTGGTCCATCTAGGTTCATGATCTATTATTATGTAGTTTCCTTCATAATGATTGCTTTCATACCTAATGGGAGAGGATATTCTTGATGTCTCATTCCTTCTGAACTCTAGTCTTCTATCTTTTTGTTCAACTTGCTCTGGAGTGTTTGTTTCATCATTTTCATCTTCCTTCTCTTGTTTGTTGTCTTCAAACTGTCATTCTATCCTAGTCATGTCTTGTTGTTTGGAGATATTTGACTTCTAAGGATCTCATCTAATGTTTCAGTTTTTTTTTTCGAACTTCTTCAACCTTTCTATTGTCAATAGTAGCTTCCCTTTTGTGTGATACAATTCTTCTTTCAATTTCTCATAATCTTCTAATTGTTCCTTCACGCTATCAATGGTCTTTTCAAGATTGTAATTATCTTCTTCACAACTAATCAATTCACCTTTTAGTATTATGATTGTGTTTCTAAGCTTGTTATTTTCAGTTTCAACATGCTTCAACTTTTCAAGATTCTCATCTTCTTGTTCACTCTCTACATTGTTTTTGTATCCCCAAAAGGAATCAAGGTTGGTTTCTTCATATGAATCTTCTTCAGAAATGATTTCTTCTTATTTAGAAATCTTGTGATCATCATCCTAGGTTTATTGGGTTATTGTTGGCACAGGGTAGACCCAGGGTTCAACGCTTAACATCACACCAAAAAAAACCTCGACTATCGGCCCTTTCGGCAACACCTATGAAGCATGTAAAGTCTCACCCAAGGTAGAAGCAGGGGGGGTTACAGGACACAAGTGTTTGTAACCAGGTTGGGACATAGATCTGTGATAATAACACTTCGCAAAATATTCTATTAACACTTAAAAGGTGACATGCATTAGTTTATTAACCCTATTAACATCGTAGAACATAATCAAAGATATATCTAGTGTAGTAACAAAAAAATATTATTCAGCCTAAGAACTTAGCATGATAAGTTAGATCTAGCATTTATTTACCCTCAACACAAGTAAATCACTTAAGCAACCAGAGATCTATCTATTATACATCATAATCAAAGCACTAAGCATATTTATAACATAAATAACACAACACAGAGCAAACTAGAGACACTAGATATATGTCGTTCACCCTAGTGTGGGGCTATGTCCACCAACCACTTCGCCTCTTTATTATTCATTACAATCTTACATTCATTCACTCATGTGCACTAAGCAACAGAGTTGAGCTTCACACCAGACAAGAGATCTGCACACTGAGCACCATATCCTCCCTCCAAAACTAGGTCAAGTCATAGAGCCAACTCTCTATCGAGCACAAAACCTTAACACATATACATTCCTTTTGCACAAAGAAACTTTGCTCACACATAAATACATTCACTTCGCTTGCTAGCTAGATACTTCTACAATACATTCTTCTTTATTTATATTTTACAACCCCTTACAATAAGGCCTAATCATGGAAAAATACAATGGGCCAGCATCCCCTAAAACTCTTTACAAAACCCTAGAGGACCCTTTACTGAGTCCACTTAAGCCTCAAAATCTATGAGTTCTATGATCTCAGCTCCGCCTGGGCACTCCTTCCTTGACCAATGTTTCGAGGTCCAAAAGTGTGTCAACTATGACCGAAGTTTCCCCAAAACTTTTTGGAGGGCCAACAGGCCCCCAACACTCACCTGTGACTCATCTCGAGTCACTCGGGTTTGGACAATGTTAATTTGAAGGCCTCAAGCTTAAATTTAGATGCCTCGAATTGTTGCTTTTCCTGTGCCTCCTTGTTCTTCTTCTCTTTCATATTCTCCTCCCTGTCCTTTTGCTTCGTCTTCTCCTTCTCCCGGCGAGTCAGACCCGTTATCTTTAGAATTATTGTCCTCTTCATCACTCTCTATATCCTGGACTTCCTCTTGCTTTTTATTTTTCTTCGTCCAACTGGACTGTCTGACATGCTCAAATCGTGTAACTATGGGGCTTCCTATGGTGTCAGTGCCAGATAATTATGCATCAGCGACAGGTACAAGAAACTCCTCTGGCCATTCCTTTGTAATCTTCTCCATATATTCATCTTTCAACTTGTAGTACGACTATAATTATTCCTGGTTCTCATCTCTTCACTCCATGATGTAGATGAAATGAGGATCAGCGTGAAACTTTGCTATGGGTCATTACTGGTGCAAGGTGTGCAATGTCATACATGGGAATGATTCGATGATGACCTTCAATTGTTGATAGTATCCATGAAACACGACATTGGAATGCCACTGCTTCGTCATGTCCTTGGTATACCACAGGGTTGAAAACTGAGTGACCAACGTCTCTAAGGGTTAGATATCTAGGAAGGTGTCTCCTTCATTTTCCAAGTGAAAAATGTGATCAAATGATCATCCAACTATAATGGAATTCATATCCCAAGTCTTGGGATTTGCGGCAATCCTTTTCTATCTCATTGACAAGGTAGTTCACTCAGTTCATCTGCATACCCTCCACACACCTTCTTGCGAGGTCCACCACGAATACGGTGACTTGTGTGGGGAGGTTCTTCCTCACTATCTTTCCAGCTAGGAGTTGGAAAGTGAGGCACACTACGCCATCCTGTATAGAGGCTACCTTGTAACCTCGCTTTATTTTCTCTACCTCTTTGTAATCTTATTTGATGTGTTGCTCCAAAGATCAACCTAAGGCATTCCCTGGATAAAACTGTTGAGGGTTAGGACCCTTCACACTTAAACCTGTGATCTGGTGGATCAACATCGGATCCACAGTAATCCTCTTGTCAAGCCATAAGTATCTGCCACGATAGCATGATAGAAGGAGTTTAACACAAGCATTAACCTCCTGGTAGCGACCAAAATGCAGGATCTTCATCACATTCAACATAGTGGATTGTGCCAACCCATTAATCCATGGCTGTGAGATGAGGCAAGGTTTCTTTCTAGTGCGGTGGGGCGCCAACATGGCATAGTTTTTTTCGGTATCCTAAGTTGAAATCATTGTTCTTCAACAGAGGGATCTATCCTAACTGACTCTTGACTATGCCAATTCCTTTTGAAATGTACGTAGTAAAAAGGGAGTACTCAAAGTCTCAAGGGATGCTGTCATGGTTAATATCGCTAGCCAAAGGTGGGATATATTTAGTTAGGATCGACAGGATCTGCTTCACATTATCCAGATCACCGCGGTGCTTAATTTGTTATTCAGTTACAAGGTTGACATGGCTGGAACAACGTCCAGTCGAAGGGGAAGCCTACAGTCCTCTAGTCGATGACTCCTGGATACCTTCAGATATTGGTTTCTCATCCATTATATTCTTAAGGACTTCCTTGACAGACTTCTCCAATTCACTAGGTTTGCCCAACATTCTAGTTTTTAATAGACAGACAGGGTAGACAAATAGACAAGTGGGGTATACAAATGGGAATGCAGGGTCTAGTTTCAGATAACACAACTTGACACTTTGAAAATTCTATGCTTATATCATTCAATCAAGGGTATCAAAAAGTGGTCCCAACACAATGACTAACGAGTTAAATAAGCACGGCATCATGACGGATCTTCCAACGGCTAATAAATTCTTCCATCAATGTAAATATGATTGTTATGGTGCAGTTTCAACGTCCAAAAGTGGTCCGTAAGCCCATAAATGTGTTTTCTAACCATTTTGGAGCATCATTCTAATGTCCATATAAATTCTCCAGGGCGAAGTCCCATTTTGCGCGGACCTACTATTCCAGCGAGGTTCAAATCCTGCGAACCTGCCTTTTGCAAGGTTCCAGTGTGCGAAGTATTCCATCTTGTTTATGTATCTTCTTGTAGCTTTTCCAACTTAGCCTTCCTTTTATTGAGATTCCTTGCCTTCTTCCCTGTGATCTAAGTCTCTCTAACTATTTCTAGAATCCTCTTTCAATTTTTATTCTTATCTTCCCCTAGCATAGTGGCTTTGCACTTTTGAGGTGCCCTCAAGGATTTTGAAGTTAATATCCCTGTTCTTAACACTTCATGAGTGGACATACTTCTTTATTGAATAGATAGGTCCTTCAAGTCTTATTGCATTCTTTCAACCTTGATAACTAATTCTCTTTCCTTTTGTCCCTCCTGCGTTGTTACTTTTCTATGTTGCTTCGACTTATCCTCTCGTTCTTCTATTAGTCGGTCTATTTTCTTAGCTATGAAATCCATTAATTATTGATTTTTCTTTTCTGTATATTCTTTCTCTACTTTCCTTTTAATCTGATCCGTCTCAATCCAAGTCTTACCTAGCAATAGTGGGAAAGGGGCGTTGTCCCCAACAAACCTAATGACTTCAAATTATTCTTCAGTCGATGTTACATGAATAATAATAGGTACATTAGTAACTCTTCCACACAAGGTTATCATATTTCCCTTAAACAAGTTTATCCTTCCCAATGAAGGTACCACAGTAGGCTTTCCCAAAATTTCCCAAGTTTCTTCTGTCATAATATTCATTTGTGTTTCCTCATCCAAGACACAGTCTATGTTGAAGTCTTCTATTCTTACATTTATGCGTTGTTTTAATTTCATTATTTCTTGCAAACTGACATCTTTATGAACATCCATCATTTCTTTCAACTGTAATAATGTAGTTTGAACTTCCACTGAACTTTTCTCTTTATGAATTTTTAACATTCCCTTAGTCTCTTGACTTTCTTCATAGTTTTCTTGTCTCATGTTCATTCCTTCAACTTTCGCAATAATCCTTGGACAATCCTCAGCCTCATGACCAATAACCTTACAACAAAGACAAATAGGGCCTACCTTAGGACCTTCCTTAGAAAGATGTCCCAACCTTCTGCAATTATAACACAAAGTCAATCCTCTTTTTCTTTTAAATGTTCCCCAACCTTTTCTATACTGTGCACTTCCCCTAGGATCATAGTGCTGGACCTACAATCTGCAAAAACAATTATAGGTTCCTTCATCCCCTTATTATTCCAAAAACTCTCTCTATGCATAGGAATAACATATCTTTCTTCATTTTCATTAAATTTACTCAAATCAACTTTTTCTTTCAATTGTGCCCTATCTTTCAGACTAGGATAGAACTTGTTAAACATACTTAAATTCATACTTTCAAAACAAAAATTTTCACTTTTCCTTCTTTTACCAAATCACAAAGCTTACTTCTTTTAGGATATTACCTCTTTTCTTCAGTTCAACTCACCTCCTTGGCACAAAGCTTCACAATTCAAGTAGAGTATTGTGCACTTCAGCAGGATATCTACACACAAAGCTTCTCTTTTTCTTTACTTTAGTTCCCAGCAATCACAGTTTCAGGTCCCGGAAACAGAACCATTTGTTGGCACATGGCAGACCCAGGGTTCAATGCTTAACAATGCACCAAAAAACCCGACTACTGGCCCTTTAGGCAACACCTTCGAAGTAGGAGAAGTCTCACCCAAGGTAGAAGTAGGGGGGGTTACAAGGCGCAGGTGTCTGTAACCAGGCTGGGACACAGATCTATGATAATAGCACTTTGCAGAATATTCTATTAACACTTAAAAGGTGACATGCATTAGTTTATTAACCCTATTAACATCACAAAACATAATCAAAGATAGATCTAGTGTAGTAACAACAAAATATTATGTACCCTAATCACTTAGCATGATAAGTTATATCTATCATTTATTTACCCTCAACAAAAGTAAAGCACTTAAGCAACCAAAGATCTATCTATTATACATCATAATCAAATCACTAAGCATATTCATAACATAAATAACATAGCACAGAGAAAAATAGAGACACCAGATATATGTGGTTCAACTCGGTGTGGGGATACATCCACCAACCACTTCGCCTCTTTATTATTCACTACAATATTACATTCATTCACTCCTGTGCACTAAGACACATAGTCGATCTTCGCACCAGACAGAAGATATGCGCACTGAGCACCAGATCCTCCTTCCAAAACTAGGTCAAGGCACAGAGCCAACTCTCTATCGAGCACAAAACCTTAACACACATACATTCCTTTTGCACAAATCAAATATGTTCACACATAATTACATTCACTTCGCTTTCTATATAACTACTTCTACAATACATCCTTCTTTATTTATATTTTACAACCCCTTACAATAAGGCCTAATCACGGGAAAATACCATGGGCCGACATCCCCTAAAACCCATTAAAAAACCCTAGAGGAACCTTTACTGGGTCCACTTAACCCTCAAAATCAGTGAGATCTATGATCTCAGCTCTGCCTGGGCGCTTCTTCCTCAACCAACGTGTCGAGGTCCAAAAGTGGGTCAAAGATGAATGAAGTTTCCCCAAAACTTGGTCGAGGGCCAACAGTTATGGAGAGGACTTCACCTCCATCATTATCTTCTTCATCACTCTTATTTGAGGAGATGTCATCATCCTTGGAGTAGAATCTCTTTTAATTGTTGAGACTTATCTTTTTATAGTAGCATTTTTCAGGAATATGTCGTATTCTACCATAGTTAAAGCATTTCAAAGGAGACTTAACTTTGTATATGTCAATTCCCTTATGGGGCCTTCTTACGAAATTTTCTATTTCTTCATCAAGGTCATTATCCTTGTCTTTTGTCTTATTTATGGATTTAAAGGATGCTTCATTGTTTGGCTGGTCACTTTCTGTACCTGTTCTCATTTCATATGCTATAAGAGACCCATGTAATTCATCCATTGTCATTTTGTTCAAGTCCCTAGTTTCTTCAATGGCGGAGACCTTAGCATCATACTTCAAGAGAAGTGATCTCAACACTTTTTGTACAACCAAGGATTCATTGAGCTCTTCACCTAATCCTATGATAGCATTAACAACTTCATCAAATAAAATAGGTTGCAATGTCTTCCTTTTCATCCATCTTTAAATTTTCAAATTCTTCTCTATGTCGTTGAAGCTTGACCTGCTTAAATTTTGGATCACCTTCATAGATACTCTTAAGTTTGTCCCATACCTATTTAGTAGTGTTGCACCCATCACTTTGCTAGAAATGGTTGGTGCAAATTCTCCTAGAATAACATGTTTGGATTTTGAATTACAATTCATAATATTCTTCTCATTTGGATCAGTTGGAGCATTCTTTTGGATTACATAGCCATTTACAACTGATTACCAAATGTCTAATCCCACAATTGTTAGGTAAGTTTTCACTTTATCACTCCAATATGCATAATTAATTCCATCAAATTGTTGAATCCCATTTGGAATGTGCTCATGGTCATCCATCTTTTCTCAGGATTTTCCTTCCAGTGGTTAAACCGTTTTGAAGGAAACCTTCTCTGATACCAATTGCTAGAAATACTGAGAGGGGGCTGAATTAGTATTTAGATAAATTAGTATTTTTGAACTTGTACTTCAATGATATCATGTATTCAATTTATATCCATTCAGAAATGAATACTATCCAATTAACAATGAAAAATAGTATAAGAGATACACAAATACACCATGGACAATATATAAGAAGTAATCATGTATTATTGTTCAAAGGAGGTAATGACTTATACTATCCATCCATGGGTGTTGTATCTACATGTGTAATTTCATTCATGTCTATCTACTTCGATCAAATGTGGGGTCCAAAATCCAATGGCTAGGGTTGACATCAATGACAATGACTAATCTTCCAACAAATATTGGTTGACGGTCTACTAGACATCCATTTCTCCAAAGGAATCTATGAGGGATGTGTTCTTGGAAAACACCCTCAAGAGAAATTCAACAAAGGAAAGACTCAAAGAGATTTCACTCCTTTAGATATGATCCATAGTGACCTCATGGGTCCTTTTCCACATCCATAAATTAGAAAAACAAGGTTTTTTCTCATTTTTGTTGATGATTTCTCACGTTTCACATGGATTTACTTTCTCAGGCAAAAATCTGAGGTCTTTCAACACCTCAAATATTTCAAAGCCTTGGTTGAGACACAGTCAGGAAAGAAAATAAAATTCCTCCGAACTCATAACGGGGGAGAGTATTTCAATCATGAGATCCAAAATATTTTTCATGAGGCAGGGATTTAGTTGCAACACACAGTTCCCTATACTCTGTAGCAAAACATAGTTGTTGAGCAGAAAAACAGATCTCTAAAAGAGATGGCATCTTGCATGATAGAAGAAAAGTCACTACCATAGAGACTATGGCACGAAGCACTTAATTGTGCAACCTACATCCAAAAAATATATCCCCATAGATCTCTCAAGGATAATACCCTCTACGAGGCTTGGAGCAGCCTCAAACTGGAAGTGACCCACTTTTGTATTTTTGGTTCATGTGCATGGGCTCAAATTCTCTCTGAAAAGAGGAAGGCACTTGATCCCCATAGCAGAGAGTGTATCTTTGTTGGATATCCTGATGGTGTGAAGGGATACAGACTTATTTATTTTTCCTCGGACTGGCTCATCATTGAGTGAGTTTTCCAATTTGAGGAAAGTGTCTTGCATGTACATCAACAGCCGCATGCAAACACTTTCATTCTTCCACCTGTCTGAGATGATGAGAATGCACATGCCAACTCTTTTTTAGAAGAGATTTTTTATTCAGAGGACACAAATGATCCATATATAAATTCAGTACAGTCAAATGCAGAGCTAGTGCATCCAGATTCATATGTAGAGCTAGAGAAGAGGTCCAAGTGGGCCTAAACTACTCTTCAGGATGTAGGGAATCTTGTTGGTGATTGAGATGATACTAGGAGGACTCGATCTAATTTCAAGGAGCCTCCTATTGCACTCACTACCACTGAACCATTGCCCTACATTCATCCTTTCTTGGTTCACTCTTCAGATCCACGGACTTATGGAGAGGCTACTGGAAATCCCTTTTGGGAATCTTCCATGCAGGAAGAGTACAAATCCCTCCTCGAGAACCAGACTTGGGATCTTATTCCCCTTCCTTCTAGAATGAAACTTTTCATATGTAGATGGGTCTATAGGACCAAGAGTGCAACAGATGGATAGATTAGAAGATACAAATCCAGGCTTGTTTCCAAAGGCTTTCAGCAGGTGCATGTCATTGACTATGATGAGACCTTCACTCCATTAGAAAATATGGATTCCATATGTTTGGTACTTTCCATTGTGGTGACCAAGGGATGGGAATTCCATCAGATGAACATGAAAAATGAATTTCTTCATGGTGATCTATCTGAGGAGATCTATATGGAGTAGACCTAGGGATTTATGTAGGATTCCTCTTTGTTCTAACGAATGGATAAATCTCTTTATGGCCTCAAGAATGATCTGAGGGCATGGTATGCAAATATGGACTCCTACATGTTATCACATAACTTTGTACATTGTAAATCAGACCCAAATGTCTACATACTCGGGATGGATGATTCACTTCTAATATTAGTTCTGTATGTTGATGATTTGTTGGTCACCGGTTGCTTAACTTCAGTGATTGTTACAGTCAAGAGGATTCTACATGATAGGTTTTTGATGGCGGACATGGATCCACTACACTTCTTCCTTGGACTCAAGATCAGTTAGGATGCATCAGGAATCAAACTATCCCAGGCCAAGTATGCCCAAGATCTCCTTGAGAGATTCCACATGACATACTACAAGTTTGCTCCAACTCCTTTCCTATTAGGATCCAAAATTGAGGATGGCGGGGAGACTCCATTGGTTGACATCACATTGTACAAACAGATAGTGGGGATGTTGTTGTATCTCACACACTCCAGACCATACCTCTCCTATGAATTTGGTGCAGTTTCTAGGTTCATGCAGGATCTGCATGAGCTACATTAGAAGGTTGCAAAGCATATCCTTCAATACGTTTAGGGCACCATCAAATTTGGGATTCATTATGCAGTAGACTCTACATTAGATCTCATCGGGTTTACTGATTTTGACTGATCAGGGGATCAAATTTTGCTCAAAAATTCAAAGTGCTTGGAATCGCTTCAAATCGAATGAGAGCGTAGGCCTCGTTGTTGTGAACCCAACGCAACTCATTTGGGTTCAAACGGATGTCGAGAGCGAGAGATATCATGTTCTGTTCAAAATGGAAAACAGGCAAAAAAGGGATGTTGACTGTACAAGTCCGTACAGTCAGTACGGATGATGACATGGCAGACCATATGCTGACATGGCAGACAATTGGTTTATTGTGTGTTTTATTGGTAATGAATGGGAATGCAACACGTGGCCCAATCACAGGCTTCCACGTGTCACTTGTTTGCTGGTTAAAACTTTGCACTCAATAGGAGTCGACCCCATGACCTCCGGGGCAAGGGTAAAGCTTTGGGAAAGGCCGCCCAACCAGTGCGCCCACGTATGTTCCTTGATATATATGTTTTAAACAATGTATTTAACATTGTTATATCGTCTATATGGGCATGGACCAGGCTGGGGCTAAGCCCCGACCCATGGTCATGTGTTATGTTATATGCGACCAACACTACAGTGGTTACCATCGTAACCATATACTGTAACTGTTTGATATATGTGCACATGGTTTACCATGTGACCACTGTATCAATACGCGTGGGTTTTAACATACGGTTCCAATGGTTATGTAACCATTAGCCCTGTTGTATGTTGGCGCGGTCGTATGACTACCATGTGCCCATGGGCCTTGGTAGTTAGGGCTAGCGCGTAAACGGTTCAACAGTTTGGACCTGTGGTGCGATTGTGCCCGGTTCCAGGTTTTCACGCTTTAAATTGCGTGTGGGCTAGATTGAGCCAGAGGGGGTGGATTTTGTAGATGCAAAGACAACAAGCTTGAAGAGGAGACTTCAAGGAAGCCTATCTTCATTTTTTGGCCAAACGAGGTGCCGAAAAAGCCCAGCTAGGGGTTTTTGGACATTCTGAAGCCATTGGAGTAGTTTATTTGGCAGTTTGAGCATTGTAAAGCACATTTTTGAGCAATTTTAGAAAATAATACAAATGATCCATTGGAAGCTGGACCAGGAGATGTAGCCCAAGAGAGGGGTGAACTCATTTATCATTTGTTGTGTTATGTGTTTTATGTTGAATGATTATGATGTTGTTTATATGCATCTTGAATGAGTAAATCCTATTATAAGTTGTGTTGCAAAGTTGATCCATTTTCATTTTAACACATAAACTTTACTTGCAAATATTTTCAAGATTATAAGTCTTCTTCATTTTTAGATCAAGTTGGTATCAGAGCATAGGTTTTTGAAGACTTGATTATTTGCAAGTGTTTGTTTTCTGATGCTCACAAGGTTGAAACTCACAAGAGGAGAAGGTCAACTTGTAGAGCTAAGTTCTCATCCGTCAAGGAGGAAGAACATACCGTCACCGCAAGTTTCAAGGAGGCATTCACCAAGTATGGCTCATGAAGAGAGTCATGAACATGTTCTTGCAGAAG
>JASDQU010439910.1:68435-94817 GCA_032191745.1 Picea mariana | reverse complement strand
GGGCCTTTTTCCTCTCCTAAAAGTTTTTGAAATTTGTTAAGGGAGATGAGATCGTTTTCTCAATCCTTTTCTGGTTCTCAAGATCGCTTGATGGCGCAAGAGAAGAGGATACTCACGATTGTTACTTGCAATTTCTAGTCCCAAAAATGTGAGTTTAGATGTGATTAGAATTGATGTTCAACTTATATTTATAAACCAAAGCAAGCCATCCACGTGGCAAAAAGCAAATAAGGGAAAATGATTTTTATCCACCTAAGTGCCTATGTTTGTTTGATTATCCCCTTTATAAGTTGAGGGGTCTAAGTGGTGCAGTATTTAGAGCATGCATATCATCATTCTTAAGAAGGACAATGACTTTTCCCCACATCCAAGATCTTACAATGTCAAATTTAGATCAAATGCGTGCCACACTGTGCATACACAGGCGCATAGAGCACGCGGGCGCTGTCATAATTGAGGGAGAAAGCGCATGCGCGCGGAGGGAAAACGCTGAACAGGTGCATGTGCGCATGATGCGCGCCTGTGGGGTGGAATAACCGTGCGCCTGCAGCAAAAAACCAAGAAGAAAAATCCGGATGGATTTCTCCCAATCTTCTGGTGAATTGACTGGTTAGCAGGTCGACAGAGGCCGGTTTGTGAACCTGCAAGTTAATGAAATCAAAAGGAAAGAAAAATGAACCCAAATGAGGGAGGAATTGATACCAAATCCCCAATACGGTCGTCAATCTGTTTGCACCCAATTCGTCACTTGATGAGCAAATAAAAGGTGCTTACATGCCCAGTTGGGCTCTGCTAGGCATGACAGCTGTAAAAGGAAAGGTTAGAAAGAGAAACAAAAAAATTATAAACAAAAATCAAACTAAAACTAATTAAAACTATAAGCATATGAGAAAATGAAAAATAGAGACAAATGGACCAATATCACCAATGTATAAGCTGATCTATTGATGAAATCCAAAGGCACAATGAAGAAAGGGGACTTGGGTCCCTTCTTTCTCCAATGGAAGGCTCTTGAGGCCCTCAAAGCTTGCTCTCCTTACAATGAAAAGATGAAAATGTGGGTGAAAGAACTCCAAGCTTATTCACTCAAGAGAGGGGTGAATAGCTCTATGAAATGCAGCTTATGATGTTTATTGCCAAAGAATGAGTCCTTAGCAATCTCAGCAGCATAACAATACAAAGAATTCCTTCAGAAAGTGATGGTTATTCATGGCTTTTTATAGCCTAGCATTGGGTTATTATGCAACCTCTTTAGAGTGTGGAAAGAGGCTCTTTAGGGCTCAATTAGGTCTTTGACCAGCCCCCCACACGGATTGAGCTCGGATTTGGTGTCAAATCAACTTGGGAGCTGATCCATTAGTGGTTGGGAGGCCGACCAATTTCAATAAATGCGCCGTTTAGAAGGTGCGCGGGTTTTTCGCCCAACAGTTGTGCATCGTGCATGCATGCGCGCATTGTACATTTCTGTTACGCGCATATGCGCGCGCACCCAGGTTCTGTAAAGCGCCCTTCAATTTTTTGGTCATTTTATATAGTTTTTGACCCTTTTGCCATGCTGTGGAATTAATCCTGTGCCATGAATGACTTCAGTCCTGTTTTGACGATGCGGAGTTCTTGTCGCCATGTGCAGACGAAATTTCAGTGATAACACTCTCCCCTCAGAACTTTGGCCCCTTCCCCTCCGCTTCAATCAACTTTGGATGGATAACCCAGTCATTCCCTCTCTTTTCACACAAGATTGGACCACTACCTTCTCCAGATCCCCTAATTTTTTCTGGGAAAGTAATCTCAAATTCGTCAAGTTATCCCTCAAAGAATGGGTGAAAAAATCTTTCACCCCCCCTCACCAAGAAAAACAAGAAAAAATAGAGTAGCTAAGACAAATTCAACATAAAATAGAATCTAAACCAGTTACAAAAGCTTTGATGAGTTAAGAAAAAGAGGCTCAGCAACATCTTCAGGCCACATTGCGAAGGGAGGAAGAACATTGGCGTCTGAAGTCCAAAAGCCTATGGATAAAAGTAGGAGATTCAAACACCTACTTCTTCCACAAGCAAGCTCAATCTTGGAGGAAACAAAATACAGTTACCTCCATTACCACTATCACAGGGTAGCAAATCGACTCATACAATCAGGTCAAAGAAGAGGCCTACCGCCACTACAATACTCTATACCATCAACCAATGGAGGAAGAAACACACATGGAGGTTGCCAACATGCTAGCAAATATCCCTGAGTTAGTTTCAGAAGCAGAAAATAATCAAATAACTCAAGATATCACGGAGGAAGAAATAGTCAAAGTAATCTGGAGTCTGGATCCAGATAAAGCTCTGGGACCTGATGGGTTTCCAATCAGATTTTATCGATCCTATTGGGACACCATCAAATGGGACTTGAAGAAAATGCTAAACTGCACTTTGTGCAAACAGAAAGTCAAAGGAGCAACAAACTCTACCTTCCTATCTCTCATTCCCAAATAATCCAACCCCTCCAACTTCTCTCTCTTCCACCCCATCTCACTTTGCAAGTCTTCATACAAAATCCTCACCAAAATCATCACAAATTGCCTCACCCCCTTGCTCATAAATATAATCTCAAAAAACCAGAGCGGGTTTCTTAGAGACAAGCAGATAACAGACAACATTGTTGTGGTTCAAGAAGCCATCCATTCAAGAAAGAAAACTAAAACTCTAGGTATGGTAGTCAAGCTCGATATGGAAAACACTTTTGACCGGTTCAAACATAGTTTTCTCTTCTCAATCCTCAAAGATTATGCCTTCTCAGAAAACTTCAGCAATTGGATTAAATCCTGCACCAGTGCACCCTGGGTCTCCCCTCTCCTAAACGGGCGTCCAAAAAAAATTTTCAATGCAAGAAGAGGCCTTCGACAAGGTTGCCCCCTCTCTCCCTTTCTCTATATTTTGCTAGTGAACTCTCTCAGCTGAAAGTTGGAGGAGGAACAAAGAAAAGGAAATCTCCCTGGTTTACACATAGCAAGAGGGGTAAAAGAGATAAATCATTCTCAATTCGCAGATGATACCCTCTTACTGGGATCAGCCACAATATGCACCACCAACCGTTTCCAAAATATTCTCAATTCCTTTCTTACAGCTTCAGGTGGCAAGCTGAACATATCTAAATGCAAAATTTACGGATGGCACGTCCCAGGGCACACAAAAGAGAAAATCGCCAGAACATTCAACTTCCCCATTATAATGACTTGGAACCACTTCAAATATTTGGGAATGCCCATCTTCTTCAACTCCTATGGCTCTTCAGCCTGGTCAGAAATCGTCGAGAAAATTTCAGCGAGAATTCAGAATTGGGGAGGCCATTGGCTCAAACCCGCAGGGAAACCATTCTGATCAAATCAACCCTTTCCTCCCCCTCCATATTTCAATGCTCGGGACTTTTATCTCCCAAAAATATTCTAGAAAAAATCTCCAGATCTCTGAGATGCTTTCTCTGGGTTGGCGGAAAAAAAAATATGAAAACATTCCACCTCATAAACTGGAAACAAATCCACCAACCCTACAATAGAGGTCTGGCCATCAAGGACCCAGCTATAATGAACAAATATTTGAAAGCTAATCTAGCCTGGCATTTAACAACGAGAAATTCAGACTGGTGGAAGTTATCCCTTCTAAAAAAATACTTCCAAACATCCAGACTTAGATGTCTATACGGATCCATTCCCACCCTTCCAGGCTCCCCGATATGGCGCCTTCTCAAATATGTTTCTCCTCTTATTCAAGACAAACTCTCTTGGGCCCTCGGAAATGGGGACACAATAAACATCTGGTCGGACCATATCCTCAACCATGATCCCCCAAGCTTCGTTGTGACTCTTCAGCCACTTAAAGATTGGTGTTATGCAAATGGAGTCTCCAAGCTTCAGGATTTATACCTCTGGAACAACAACGGGGACTAGGTAAATTGGAAGTCGCCTAACCCCCAGAGCTTCCCAACCCTCTCCTCCCTAGCATTTTCAACAATCTAGCTAGTTGCGCCCCCCACAACCGCTCCATCCCAGACTCCCGAAGCTGGGGTGAAAAATTCTTCTCCATCAAGGAGGGTTATAACTACCTCCTCCTTGAAACCCACGACCCCCCTCCCTCCAAAATCTGGAAAGAGATATGGTTCGACCCCTCGCTACCCAAAATCAATACCTTATGCTGGCTCTTGGTCCACGACAAATTCTTTACAGATGAAAACCTTCTCAAAAGGGGCATCCAGGGCCCCTCTCAGTGCCACCTTTGCCTTGAAGCCTCAAAAACCATCACCCTCCTTTTTATGGAATGAAATTTCACCACCTGTTGGCATAGGGGCAGACCCAAGGTTCAACGCTAGAACAACACACCGACAAAACCCTAAATACTGGGCATTTCGGCAACACCTGTGAAGCAGATGAAGTCTCACCTGAGGTAGAGGCAGGGGTGGTTGCAAGGCTCAGGTGTCTGCAACCTTAGCTGGGACACAAATCTGTGATTATAACACTTAGCAAGCACTTAACATAGATCATTCATCAATATTCAACCCTTATTATACTTCGCAGATGTCACAAAGCATCACAACATTCACTTAGATCTAAGATATTTCATCACTTAGAAACAGTAGCCACCATAAACACTATTGTGCACAGGGAAGAAGATATGCACAGGTTGAGCGATCCTTCTCCCTTGCATTACAGCACAAAGACTTTTATAACCTCTTACGGTAACTTGCACTTAGCTCTGCAAGCCTTTCCTAGTCCCTACAAAGCACTTACAATGCACTCTAGCACTTAGCCTACACCACATAGATGTCGATCTAGCAATTAGCTTATGTCTCTCTTCTTACATCACCTAGCTACTTATTTATACATTACAAAAGTGGGCCTAAATGTGGGGGAACCCACGGGCCGACATCCCTTTCCCATTAAATTATCCCAAAAACCCAAAAAGGACCCAAAGTGGGCTGAGATCCCTTGATCTTTTCTTCGCTTGGCGCTTCATATTCGACAAGCTGTCGAAGTCCCAAAAATGGTCAAATATGACCAAGTATTTCCCAAAACTTGGTCAAGGGCCAACAGGCCACCAACACTCACATGTGACTTGTCCCGCGTCACTCAGTTCTGACCAATTCTGCTTTGAATGCCTCGAGCTTAGCTCGATATGCTTCGACCTGTTGCATTGCTACTGCCTCTTGTTCGGCGAACTTGTGTATGAGTGCGTTACTGACTGGTCCCTCTAGGCGTTGTTCTGTTGTATTCATGACCTATTCCATCTTTGTTCCCTGGCTGTCGATCTCTGTAAAAAGATGACATGCTTTATCCTAGACAGGTTGGAGCCGTTGCGTTGCTTCCATTACCTTTCTCTGGATTGTATGGATCTGTTGTTGGGCGGTGTGCTGCTCGAGAAACCGCTTCATTCTTTCTACGGGTGATAGGGCCTTCATTTGCACCTGTAGCTTTTCAGCTTCATACTTCGCCTCCTAGAGCCGTGACTCCAATTTATGTAATTCGGGATTCTCGGCTAGGATCTCATATATCTGCGCACTTCTACTACTTAACTGTTTGCATTACTCAGTGAGTGATTTAATCCTTTAGACTATGCTCTGGGCAGTCATTTCTTGCTGGTCGCACTCTTCTTGTGAGGTACTTGGTATGGTCTGAAGCTCTAAGTCCATGACTCTTTGTTGAAGTTGTTGAATAACTTCAACAAGCTTCATCACTTGGAATTATAAGGGTTATTCTACCTTCTATTCTAAGCTGGTCATAGAGAGAAATGCTTTGTTGACTGCCTCTTCAATCCTTATCTGCTTCGCAAGCAGTTTCTCTTTCTCTTTTTGGATCTTTGCTCTGTCTTCTTCAAATTTCACTTGGAGATCATCCTTCTCTTGTTGCGTAGCTTGGCATTGCTCAATGATTTTCTCCTGTGCTTGCTTTAAGGCCTGGGTGGCTTGTGTTGTTTCTTCTTGTGATTTTTGAAGGTGTACTTCGACTGTGTTAGCAATCTTGCGGAGTTGAACTGGTTCATCTCCCTCTTTTGTTGTTCCTTCTGGTAGGGGCGTAGTAGAGACTGCGTGGCTAGACTGAAGTGTCTGCTGCACTCCTTGGAGCTCGCTCTCAATCTTGTTGTACATTGTCTCTTTCTTAGCTTCCTTCTTTTCTGTTATCTTTTCTATAGCTTCATTTATAGTTGCGATGATGAAACTGAAGTCATCTGGAGTGAGCGTGGTCTACATATTAGTTACAGGTGCTTTCGATTTCTTCCGGGAGGAAGGCTTCAGAGGCGAACCCTTCCTTTTCTTTATGATTTCTACTTCGTCTCCTAGCCTCTGTTCAACTTCTTCTAAGTCTTCACCATTACCTCCTTGCTCTGGTGTAATGGATGCAGTCCTTACAGATCTACTGTCTACATTCTGGATTTCCTCATCTTTCTTTGTCTTGCTAGGTCCAGGTGTATTCTGCGCAACTTCTAAGCTATCAATATTAGACAGGTCCACGGGGTTTGATGGAATGAGAAGGCTTTCCAACCAGTCCTTTGTGATCGCTTCGATGTCTTCCTCGGTCAACTTGTATTAAGACTGTAACTATTGTTTATGCTCATCTGCGTGCAGTGTGATATAGATGAAATGGCAGTCCACGTTGAACTTCATCAAAGGTCAAAACCTATGGAGGGTATTTGGGGTTATCCAAGGCTCAAAATGGATGGTGGTCTTCAGCTGGGTGTAGTAGGTATGGAAGACGACATTGGACTACCATTGCTTGCTCATATTGGTCGAGTACCACAGGGTACTAAACTTCACAGCCAAAGGTTCAAATGGCTCGGTCTCTGGGAAAGTGGCACCTTCTGGCATCTCCCATGCTAGGAAGGCGATCAATATGAGAAGCCAGCTGAAATGGAACTCATACCCTTGGTCTTGCGCTTTCCTGCAATCCATTTCGAGCTGATTCACCAAGTACTTTGCCCAATTCATTTGAATTCCTTCTGCACACTTCCTGACGAGATCAACTACGAATCTAGTCACTTGGGTGGGCCGGTTCTTGCAAACTAGCTTGCCTACGATCAGATGATAGGCAAGGCACACTGCACTACCCTGAGTAGAGGCTACCTTGTAGCCTCGTGTGCCCTTCTCGACATCTCCATAAGTTTCTTTGATCTTCACTGCTAGTTCTTTGTCTGTAGTCTTTCCAAGATAAAACTCTTGTGGGTCAGGGCCTTGCATGTTGAGTTTTGTGATTCGATTGATCAAGGTCAGATCCACTGTGACACAGCGGTTCAACCACAAGTAGCCTCCGTGATAGCAATACAAAAGAAACTTTACACACGTATTCACCTCCCGGTGTCTACCGAAGTGCGAGATCTTCATAACATTCAGTGATGTAGATTGTGCGAGGTTCTGGGTCCAGGACTGCGAGATGATCTTCGAGTTCTTTCCCTTTGTCTTTTTTAGATACTTGTGCGAGGTGAGCATACTGTAGAATTTCCTGTCGCCGAGGTTGAAGTCGCTAAACTTTAACGCTGCGAGCTTGTCCTAATCAGCACGAACTGCGCGCACCCCTTTCGGCAGGTACACAGTGACCATAGCATACTCGAACTCTCGGGGCATATTTTCACGGTTGATTTCACCACTCAGAGGGGGTATGTAAGTAGGAAAGATGCTCGGAATCATTTTAGCGTTTGCGATATCATCTTTGTGTTTAGTACGCTTCTCATCGGTCTGTTGAGATGGTCCATCTCAAGCAGTGGATGGAGAAATTGCTACTCCTCTTGTCAATGATTCTTGGACTCCAGTGGAAATTCCTCCTTCCGACATGACTCTCTCAGTCATTAAATCAAGGATGACCTCTGTGACGGATTCTTCAACAGCGGTGAGCTCGTCGGACATACGTGCTCGTGAAAGAAAAATAATCGGGGTTCACAAGGATCTCAGATACTGCATTAGGATGACCAACCAAATCGCGATGACCATTGTATATAATTACTATTCTGTGGGCTTCCAATTCTAAGTTGGAAAAAGAGTTCTTTGTGCATGGCGCGATGAGCTAAATAAGAAATTCGGTAACGGTCTGCTTGCAATGGGCATGAAGCTTCCATTAACGTTGATCTGTCAGTTATGGTGCGGTCCAACGGTCTAGTGATGATCCTTTAATGCTTTTCTGTATGTTTGGGGTGGAAGTCGAATGGGTATATCGGTCAAACGGCTATATCTCTTTGCCATGACGAAGTTCCACAGATCGCAATTCTGATATCTCGACGAAGTTCCCATTCTACAAGTTTTCTTTCTGCAATGTTCCATCTGGAATTTCCTGTAACTTTTCAATCTTCACCCTCTTCTTACTTAACTTTCTAGCCTTCTTCCCAGTAATCTTCAACTCGGTCTGTCTTTTTCTGTTCTAATTCCTATTTTCCTTTGGCATAGTCGCTTCGTGCTGCTAAGGTTCTCTCCCATGACTCAGGGTTACTTCTTCGTCTATATCAGATACAAATACTCTAGTCTTATGTGGATCCTCTAATTCTCTTACAACTTCGACATATGAGCTTCTAGAGCTAAGTAGCTTCGATTTGTCCTCTTGTTCTTTAATCAACTGCGCGATCCTTCTGGTCATGAAATCTTTTAACTCTTGTCTCTGTTGTTCTAAAACCTTTTCTTCTTCCTTCTTCCTGGCTTGATCTCTTTCAATCCAAGGTCTTCCAATTAGCATAGTAAATGGGGCGTTGTTCTCAATAAAGTTGATAATCTCAAAATCTTCCTCTGTCGAAGTTCCATTAGCGTTCATAGATATCTGGTTGAGCCTTCCACATAGGTTCACCAGTTTTCCTCTGAATAATCCTATTCCTCTTAGTGAAGGAATCATAGCAAGCCTTTCTATAGCTTCCCAAGTTCTTTATGTCATAACATTCACCTGTGTTTCCTCATCCAGAACACAGTCAATGTCGAAGTGTCCTATTATTACCTCGATGCATTATTTTTCTTTAAAGATATCTGCTAACTTGACATGTAGGTGATCATTCAAAGTGTCTTTCATCTGAAGTAATATCTTCTCTGATTCTTTCTGGGGTTCTGCTATTTATGGATCTGCCTTAGGGTTTCTTTCATCCTGATTCATTCCTTCAAGCTTATCAATCATTCTAGGGAAATCCAACACTTCATGGTCTAAATCTTTGCAACAGAGACAAATAGATCTTCCACCAGGGCATTCCTTAGCTAGATGTCCCGGTCTTTTGCAACTGTAACATAGGGTTAATCTTCTCTTTCTCTTAAATGATCCCCAACTTATTCTGTACTGCGCATTAGCCTGCAAAAAATTCTTTCTAGGATCCTGCATCCATTTTTTAGTCCAAACATTCTTTCTATGCATAGGTATAACATATCTATCATTGTTCTTATCATATCTAGTCATATCAAACTTTTTTTCATCTATCAATTCCCTAGTTTTCAAGCTAGGAAAAAATCTATCACAAATACCTAGATCCATACTCTAGAAACAAAACTTTCCACTTATCTTACTTCTATAGTGCACAAATCTTTCAGATCTAAGAACTTTTAACTATTCTTACCTTTATCAGAGCACAGAGCTTATAGATATTACCTCTTTTCCGCAAATTTGACCTCTTTTATTTAGAAAAATCCACTTTTACCTTTCTTAGAGCACCAAGCGTTCAGATCTTGCTTCTTTTATTCAGATATGTCCTTCCTTTCTTATCACAAAGCTTCACAGTTTGAATAAAAATCCGCGCAATAGGGCAACAAATCTACGCACAGATCTTCCATAGTTTCAGTGTGAATCTTTACACAAAGCTTCTTCTTCCTTAGTTCCCAACAATCACAGTTTCAGGTCCCGGCAACGGAACCATTTGTTGGCACAAGGGAGGACCCAGGGTTCAACGCTACAACAACGCACCAACAAAACCCTAACTACCGACCCTTTCGGAAACACCTGCGAAGCAGATGAACTCTCACTCGAGGTAGAGGCAGGGGTGGTTGCGAGACTCAAGTGTCTGCAACCTTAGTTGGGACATAGATCTATGATTATAACACTTAGCAAGCACTTAGCATAGATCATTCATCAATATTCAACCCTTTTTATACTTCGTAGATGGCATACAACATCACAACATTCACTTAGATCTAATATATTTCAACACTTAGCAATAGTAAAACAGATCAAATCCTGTAGATTAACACTAAGTATATTCATACATGTCAGATCATCCAAGAAGCATAAAACATGGTCAGATCTATTTAAATACATCAAAACACTCGGTAAAGCATAGATAAACACATCAAGTCGAAGAACATAACATAACACACAGATGTACATGGTTCACCCCCACCCTGGGGCTACATCCACCAACTCTTCTTCTTTATTATCATCTTCAATCAGGTTACAGCACAGAGCCACCATAAACACTACTGCGCACAAGTCAGAAGATCCATGTAGCTCGCTAGATCCTTCCCCCTTGCGTTACAGCACAAAGCCTTCTATAACCTCTTACAGTAACTTGCACTTAGCTCTCCAAGCCTTTCCCAGTCCCTACAAAGCACTTACAATGCATTCTAGCAGTTAGCCTACACCACATAGATGTTGATCTAGCACTTAGCTTATGTCTCTCTTCTTACATCACCTAGATACTTATTTATACATTACAAAAGTGGGCCTAAACGTGGGGAACCCACGGGCCAACATCCCTTTCCCGTTACATTATCCCAAAAACCCAAAAAGGACCCAAAGTGGTCCGAGATCCCTTTATCTCTGCTTCACTTGGCGCTTCATCTTTGACGGGCTATCGAAGTCCCAAAAATGGTCAAGGGCCAACACCACCCAACTCTAGAACCTCATTTACTGTCCTATCCCCAATCCCACCCTTCCCCGGGAAAGCTAGAATAACCTTTTTATCCATTGGAAGCAAAGATATGCTGGCAGCTTCAAAAATAAAAAGAAGTTCACCCTCCTCTGGAAACAAATCCCCAAATTTGTCTATTGGGAACTTTGGCTAGCTTGCAACCAAGACATCTTTCACGAGAATATTCCCCTAATGCATAACATTTTTGCCAATATTTGCGGCATAATATCAGAAGTCTTCAGAGTCAAAGAAGTCGGTTTCGACCCCTCAGGCGCCTTGTGTTATAACCCTAATTTGCACCAGACATGCTTACCTAGCATTAGGCCATCTCAGATTCCTTCTTTGCCAAAACACTACTGAACAACTCTTCTTAAAAATCCCCTTTATAAAGGACCATGCGCCCTGCTCCATTACTGCATGCCTGTACATGCTAGCTGACCGAAGACAACCCGCGTGTACCTACAAAAGCATGAAAAAAGGAAAGTTGCTGACGAAACACATAGCTTTGGGTAAGTTAACTAAACCTTTCATCCATGCATGGTCGGTCATTCGACCAAATACCTAGCTCTTTCTAGCCTATAAAAGAAGGGGTAGGGGTCCCATTTGAAAGGAGGAAAATCATAGTAAAGAAACTATACCCAATTGAGCATTCCCTTTGTCCCAACCTTTAGCCATCCTTGTGCAAAGAGAAGTGTAGAGAAAAGTAGTTGAAGGACAGTTAAAGAGGATCCCAAGACCAGTTTTGAGGAGCAGTGTCGACCACATATTGTAAGTTTACTCTTGTGAATATTAATACAAAAAGGAATACTTTTCTCGTCCTACCATATCATGTGTTCAAGTTGAATATTTACTTCATGATCTTGTCACAACTAACCCATCAATTAGTATATGAAATGCATGTTCATAGCTCTCTGTTTGTTCATGTGTGAATGCATGTCAGCTTTGGGAGGAGGCTTGCAATCAAAGAGCAAGTGAAATCAAAGGGATCGACATCAAACAAAGGACTTAAGGTAGAGTTATCAAATCTTGTCTACACCTTTGTATTGCATGTTTGTGGGGTTTTGTGCTGGGAGAATAGGAGAAAGTTGAGGCCTTTAAAATGGTCATGTTATGCATGCATGATTAGAACCCTTAAATGCTAAGTCCGTAGGAGGGATTCCCACCTACAACAGAATTGGCAACCGTACTGGGGATCTCTAGGGTTTCTAGGAATATTTTTCTTGGGTATTTTTAAAAACTGGTTTCATTCCTTGTTTTTAAAGTTTCTGCAAAAGTCTGAGCTAACAGAGATTCTAGTCTTCCATACTAGTTATCTCTGTTTCTTTGCTTGACTGCAATTTTTTTTTTACGAGACCCACAGAGGTACACGCGGCCTCTATAAGGTCTTCACGTGTGTACTTTCACCCTACCTTCACACAGCTTGTGTGTACATGCAAGCTAATGAAGTGTCAGCCGCGTGTATGATTTCAGAAAATTTCTTTTAGAGAGGCAGTCATCCTCTCCTCTGCCAGAAGTAATCCTTCTCAGGGTTTTTCTGGAACTCATTCTAGTCTTTGTTGTTTGTAGTTTATAGCTTAGGTCCCACCTCATATTGGTTTTTTTCTATGAAATTTTCCTTGAATTGTTTTCTTTTTTTCTGTCAAAGTAAGTTTATGAGTCTTCAAGAGATTCTGGTTCTCAATACCAGTAGTCTCTAGCAGTGCTTGATTTCTTGTCTTTTCATTTTTTGAAGAGTTTCAAAAGTACACACGGCTTGCATAAGGTCTTCACGTGTGTACACGCACCCTAACTTTACACAGCTCGCGTGCACACGCTGGCTGTTGAACTGTCAGCAGCGTGCCTGTGGAGAAAATTTTATTTTAAGGAGAGGCAATCATCCTTTATTTTGTCAAGAGTTATACCTCTCAGGTTTTTGGGTCTCTGTCATAGCGGTCAGTAACTTAGGTTTGATCATAGCAATAGCTTTCTTTTTCTTTAAGACATTTTCCTCAAAATTTTCCTTTTATAGGGTTTTTAGACAAGTGTGAGAGTCTGTTTTAATTTGCTTGTGTGTTATTCTTAAAGTGACTCTTTACGATCTATGCTTAGGCCAAAAGTTTTCTTGATCTTTACTTGTCAATATTTTTCCTTTTTTCTTTGTAAGCATTCAAATNGTCAGTAACTTAGGTTTGATCATAGCAATAGCTTTCTTTTTCTTTAAGACATTTTCCTCAAAATTTTCCTTTTATAGGGTTTTTAGACAAGTGTGAGAGTCTGTTTTAATTTGCTTGTGTGTTATTCTTAAAGTGACTCTTTACGATCTATGCTTAGGCCAGAAGTTTTCTTGATCTTTACTTGTCAATATTTTTCCTTTTTTCTTTGTAAGCATTCAAATAAAAAATAACTTTTTTTTCTTTGGTTAAATAGTTGTTGGTTTGCATTAGTAACTAGGAAAAGTATTTTCTTTCATAAGTTCTTGACAATTTACTTAGGCGATAAGTAGCTCGTATTCGAGTGAAATCCTGTTTTGAGTTTGTTGTTCAAAGATCTTAGAAAATTCTATTTTGAAATTTGGTTAAAGAATTTAAAAGAGAAAATCTGAATTTGTCAAGAAGTTGTTTTGTTTCCAGCTTTCTGTTTATCTTTCTTTTCATCTCTCAAAACATCACTAGTTTCACTTTCATAACCTTTGACTTAAGACAAGCCATAAAAATTAACGCTAAATCTAAAATCAATTAGACTTTTTATGTTTGTAGGGTCAACCAACTAGTTTAGGGTTAGGGCCTTGAATTAGGTTGGAGAGGAAACTCTTCAAGGCCATTAAATCAAACATTGGAGTCTGAGTTAGGGATTTTCCAAGTCCAGTATCATGAAAGTTATCTGGGACCCCCCTCTAACATAGGGGATAAATACGAGGTCGCATGAGGAAAGGTAGCAGAGATAACCCCTCAAAAGTCGGACCAATCATAGTGGAGAACACATATAGAGGGCTTGTCTTGGGATTCCGTCGATTGAATTTTCCACGGAGCTTCATGGGTATCGAATCCATTCAAGGACCTCATTTGTCTTCTGGACCACTTGCTTTCGATACCCTTGACAAGTTTTGGGCTTGATACCTTGCTCATTGTAGTCTACCCGACTGTCGACTGTACTTGCCTGGTGACTGTTCGCGCGTTGGCAACCTAGTTTCCTATCTTTTTTAGTGACATACACAGGTGACTACTGGGGTATACCGTAGTACCTAGGATAGACATCGAGCCACGCTTTGAAGAGTATACCTGGAGGGTGCTTCCGTTTTCGAGTTGCACTTGCACCGGTAAGTTTTTCTAGTGTTGGTTGTTGTAACTATTCTTCCAACTAGTTTAGTGTTTGCTTGTTTTATCTCGTAGGGATTTTTTCTAGTGTGTGCTTTTTTTTTTAAATGAGTAGAAGGCCATAGTGTGTCTTTGATATTCTCACATAGTGGAGGATCACGATCTTCGTCGGTCACAAAGGCTTCTTGGCCTGCCACCAGTTACACTGGAGCCACCCCCGCCACCACTAAGGCGAAAGCTAGACCAACAAGGATCTTTTGAAGAAACCGGGTCACAAGAAACTATGCCTGACAAACATCTGGAGGAACCAACTATTGTAGACCTTGGATCAGAAACTCTTGGTCCTTATAACCCTCCAATCATTGATCTATCATCACCCATCGTCGTACAGGTCCTACGTTATGAGCGCCAGACAGTGTCCCAAGCAGCAATGGAAACAAATGTTGTCACTTCTTCTTGGAATCCTCATATTCCTGCCACGATTGTCGTCATCGGGGGTATTTTACCTCCAAACCCACCGTCGTCTGTCCGAACCACCATGGTCTCGACCGCCTCTACCTCGAGCTGTGGTCCAAGTCTGTCAATGGCAGCGACTACTGCTCCCTTCACTCAGAGTGTGACAGGCCCTCCATTTTCATATGGGATGCCTAGCTCAGATACAAGTCCTATACTTTCCTTCTCCACTTTACAGACCCTAGGTCTAGGGGCAAGGAGTTATAACACTCCTCTACAAGGATCCATGGGGGGCCCTTCCACCTCCTATAAAACTTTCCCTTACGCGGGAGGTCATATACCTCCTTCATCCCCTTCGCTCGGCGAAACTCACCAGCATTCCATCGGGCCGAACACACTCAATAGTTCGTTTGGAGTTGGGAGTCAAGGACTACCTTCTCATAATATGTCGGTAGGTTCGACACCATTTTCTTTGTTCAGAGCATTTGGTAACAACGTTTTCTTGTCGAATGCTTTCTCGACTGGGGGAAACCCCAGTTATGGACAACCAAATCCTGTGCAGGGTACTATTCCTGTACAGGGGGAAAACCTAGGAATTCCTTCTAGACCAGGACCTTGGAACTCTTGGCAAGGATCAGTTCCCTCGTCAGGAATATCGATCGGGGGCAACCCCTTTCACAACCAATGGAACCCCGGGCAAGGCACATGACCTATGCCCATGGGATCGGTATGGGGCAACCCTTCACAAAGCCCTTCTAATGCACCCCATGCCCAACCGTCTACATCCTATTATGAGAACCAGTCGATCATGTCTCCTCAAATGTCGAATCAATACGTTGGTCAGGGCCACAGTTTCTACTAGAATCCTAGCCAACAACCCAATTTTTCCTGGCAACCTCGTGCCAGTCAAACTCTAGGCCCCTTTTTCCATGGTTATCAACAACAACCAAAACTACCTTTCTNGGGCAAGGCACATGACCTATGCCCATGGGATCGGTATGGGGCAACCCTTCACAAAGCCCTTCTAATGCACCCCATGCCCAACCGTCTACATCCTATTATGAGAACCAGTCGATTATGTCTCCTCAAATGTCGAATCAATACGTTGGTCAGGGCCATAGTTTCTACTAGAATCCTAGCCAACAACCCAATTTTTCCTGGCAACCTCGTGCCAGTCAAACTCTAGGCCCCTTTTTCCATGGTTATCAACAACAACCAAAACTACCTTTCTTGGCAACCTTACATTTGCCTGACTTGACAAGGTTGTTTAATGACCCCATATGTCACGATCCACGTTGGCCCCCTATGTCGACGAAATTTCCTTCAGACATACCAAAGTTTGAAGCCAAGCCTAACAAAGATCCAGGGGATCATGTGACCACCTTCCATCTTTGGCGCTGATCTAATTCATTGAAAGAAGACTTCATACAATTGTGATTTTTTCAACACACTCTCATCAGGAGTGCTGCGAAATGGTACATTGAGCTCGACCGCTTGAGATATTCTTCTCTCAGAGAATTGGCAATGGTGTTCCTTAACCATTTCCAATTTCCTGTAAGATACAATGCCGGCACAGAATTGCTGGCCAATTTCACACAGAAACAAGCGAACCATATCTCTGATCACATCCAAGAATGGAGACAATATTTTATGCATGCATGATTAGAACCCTTAAATGCTAAGTCCGTAGGATGGATTCCCACCCACAACACCTTGGAACCAAGTGAAGAAAACTAGGTCACTCACATTCGAGGGCAAACAAAGGCCATTCTTGACTCTCCTAGGCAAGCCCTTAATCAACAAGATTGGAAATTACACCTAGATAACAACAATTTATCACACTGGCAAAGAAAAAAACACTCCTTCCTTCTCTTCTTCGACAGAGCAGCAACAAGTAACCCAAGGGTGGCAGGTGCGGGGGGAGTCATCTACAATTCCGAGGAAAAACAAATAGTAGAATATGCCTGGGGTCTGGGGAAAACAACTAATAATAAAGCAGAGATCCTCGCAGTCTACATGGGACTAAAGCTCGCTTGGGAGAGGAACATTCAAACTTTAACTGTGCTGGGGGACTCCAAAATAGTCATAAAGGAGCTTCGGGGGTGGTCCAGTTTGTCAAAATTCCCACTCAAAGTCATATGCTCAGCTATAAACTTGCTTAAGAAGAATTTTATCATCTTGAAATTTTTCCATATCTTGCGAAACCAAAACTCCGAAGCAGATAATTTGGTGAAAGTAGCCAAAAATATGGAACAGAGCCACCTTCTTACCAATCAAATCCCTTCTTATGTTTGGTTTCCCTAACTCTGCTCACCATTTCATCCCCACCTCTAACTCTAGTATCAACTCTACCCATCCTGACCCCATCCCCCCTTCTCCTAACCCCCCCTTCCTCCTCTCGCCTCCCCCTCCCTCCCCTCTCTCACTCCCCCCTCACCTACCCCCCCCCTCGCCTCGACCCACGAGTCACCTATGTACCCTCTTCCCCTTGGCATGCGACTCCTTTCCAACCACTTACCTCCCCTCTCCCCCGTGTCTCCCTCCCACCCGCGCTCGAGCCCCCTTTATTTCAAGGATCTTCGTCTGAAATTCCAGACGATCCATCGTCACCCCCTTGCGTTAGCTCTGCACTTTCACCTGCTGCAACCTCTCTTACGTTCGTGAGATGCGTTAGCTCTCCCAGATCTTAACGGTATGTTGATCCTTGGAAATTGGATCCATTTCTTCCCGTCTAGCCTGTTCGTCTGGTTTTGCATCCCTCCCAGCTCTGGACAGATATCCCTGTTTCCCTCTTCTCGGCTATTCCTCCCTGCCAATCCTGACATCCTTTTGTATAGCGCCTTCTCGACCCTTGTGCACTGCTACACCATGCGGTGAAGGTCTAGATCCCCCTGCACATGCCCAATCTGTGCCATAGAAGACCTTTGCAATCAATTCCAAGCCCTGTGAACAGACTGCGAGCGCATAGAAGAACGCTCAGGCTCGCGGCATCGTGAAATCCAACAGGAAAATCAAGTGATCCGGGAAAATATGACCGAAATGCAGACTCAGATGCAACAACTGGAAATCAGTAACAACCAGGTTTTGACAATTTTCTTTAGAGGGGTTAACCGTAACACAAGGAAAATAGGAGCAGTCACCCAACACCTGGGTAATCCTCAACACCAAGCTCATTCAGTAGGCATGTACGAATCTCGTTTACCTTCCACCTTCCACTCTGCGGCTAGCAACGATCAGCACGTCCTGATGGTTCCAAGGTTCTCCGATCGTGTTTGGGTAGAGGACAATCAGGAACAACACTACGTGGAATCACACCAAGCGGAGGAGAATCAAGCAACACAGTAGAATGATCTAGGCCAACCCTACATATAGCTCTGGTTTATATGAACTGTAAATTTCTGTTTTTATTAGATAGTTTTATAGCCATTTTCATATGGCATAACCGTAGCCTATATAGAACAACGACCAAATCTCTTACCGACATAGAAAGACTTTTTTGTTTCTATGGCATCAGCAGAGGTGCCAACACCCTGCCATCTGTAATTATTTGGAATTCTAGCAATTTTTGATATAATACAAAGATACATGTTTCTGTTAAAATATATATATTTAGCAACAAATCATAAGATAGATTTGGCCTAGGGGATACTGCTAAATGAAAGTCATTAGCAATTCCAATGAGAATGGAAAAAAAAAGAGACATCACTATCATCCAAGTGTTAAGTGATTCAAAGTTGGTCATAGATTGGATAAATGGAGCCATTAGATAAATGACCTATTGAGACCTTTTTTTTATCATAAAAAGATAATGAAATGTTTCTCCTCAAGAATCTCATATACACACATTGATAGAGAAATCAACGTGGAAGCAAACACACTTTGCAAGAAATAATTGGAGTAAACAAAGGGTATATGAGAGAGATTAGCATAGATGAAAAGAGGGAGATCAAGGGTGTTCTATACCATGAGGTTACCCACAGATTGTAGTGGAACAACAAAGGCACCCGGCTAACAGGGCTGCTGGAAGGCATTGCGGATTATATTCACCTCATCGTCAACCTTGCCCCATCTAACTGGGTTAACCCCGATAGTGGGGACAAGTGGGACGAGGGATACACTGTCACTGCCTACTTTCTCCAGTACTGTTACAGTGTTACCTCTGGTTTTGTTGTTAAGATGAACTCGAAACTGTGTGATGGATGGAACCTAGAATTCTTCAACGATATCACTGGTAAATCTGTTGATGAGCTTTGGAAGGATTACAAGGCTAAGTATGCAAATGGATCACAGTGGCAGAGTTACTACCTCACAACGACTGGTCCAATAATACAAAGAGTCTTTGTAGTAGGTTTGCATTAGCTTGGAGTTCATCATAAACGACGTGTCCATGGGATATCCACATGGTCCAGATCGATAATAGGATTTGATGGTGTGTATGCACCTAGCCTCAACTGTTGTTTCAGGCTTACCGAGGTGGATATGCCTGTTACAGTTACCATTTACCGTTAGCATTTTGTGATTAATAGTTAAAAAAAAATCATTTACCATTAGCATCATGATTAATGGTTAAAAAATAAACTTTGTTTTTTTTTCATAAATATGATATAAATATAAATATAGGTGAAATTATAATTTTAGGTTGTTTAAATTGCATTTTTGAATATATGAATGAATTATGTTCACTAAAAAAAACATAGAACATACAAATAATATAAATTTAATCACTAAAATCTACATATCTAACAATTTCTCACCAAATTTTATATAAAACTAACAGAATAATATCCCAAATTAATAAAAAACTTAAAACGTTTAAAACAAATGAAATTATTAACTCTGGCCTTTGTATTTAAATATTGAATGAAAAAAATTGAACACGTCAATATAATACAATATTAATATGTAGAACTGAAGGATTTATTAATCAGAATCTTGGTTATTATTAATCTTTACATGTAAAGGAACCTGCCCATGGTTGACATACCCTAAAGAGACATTTTAAGTCCTATTTAAACGCGAGCTATGCAGCTAGTAGAGTCATGTATTTTTAAAATAAATTGCATTCAATAATCTGAAGAATAACAGAGTTCCTTCAAAATTGTCTATTAGAAACACACCACCCAAATCTAAATGATATTGTTATTGGGACAAAATTTAGAGTTGACTTCTTGTCCACTCTCCATTCCATCCAGATCTAACTTATGGAAGTACTTTAGAAGTAGTGTTGCAAGATTCCTCAAGTTTGAGAGCCTCCCTCAGCTCTGCAACTACCTCACTCATGCACAGCCTATCAAACGATTTAGCCTTAACACATCTAATGGCTACTTTCGCAACACAAGTGATGGATTTTATGTCGTAATTTCCACCCAACCTTTTGTCTATGATTTCTTCTATTTTTCCAAGATTTGCATCCATCATCTCAATTGCATCCATCTCCACAAAAGGTGTAGCCTGTAAATAGCTGCATGATTATTAATGTTAGTTTCTATGCACTACAAAATGTTCTTAATATTATGAGTTTGGAGGATTGATGATCAGAATCCTTACCCATTGAATGATGTTTAGTTTATCTTCAAATAGTTTTTCATCTATAGGTTTCCTACCGCATATGAGCCATAGCAAAACCACTCCAAAACTATACACATCACTCTTCTGTGTCAACCTTTTAGTGCTAAAATACCTATTAAACACATCTGGAAGAAAATATTAGCTAAGAATGCCAAAAAAATTGAAATTGTCTGTGTTTCTACAATAAATACAATTTCTTCACCATCAATAATATAGTAAAGAAAGTTCAAGTTATGTGTGTGATATACTCTGGATCAAGGTATCCTACAATGCCTTTCACCATAGTCGTCACATGAGAATCCTCCACATCAATCCATATCTTTGAAAGACCAAGTCACCAAGTTTTCCTTTCAAATTTTCCTCTAGAAGGATGTTCCCTGTTTTCACATCCCTGTGAATAATCTTGGGGGTGCAAACTATGTGCATGTATTCGAGTCCTTCAAATAGAAATGGCAGGGTAAGTGGATTAGATGAAAACTATGATTATGCATTATTTTCCTTTGAAAGATAAAGTATAAATCTACCAGCGTTTAGATCATAAAATCTAAAAATATAATGTCCATTAGAGAAAATAAAAAATCAAAGAACTACCCTGTGATGCATCTATAGCTATTTTAACCCTCATTTTCCAATTTAGTTCCAAACCTCCTGGACCTGGAAAAGAGAATATAAACTAAATGAGAATTGGTCACCTTCGCTATTCTATCGCCCACTTAAGAAAACATATCTCTCAGAATATATTTATATTTACCATAAAGGCGGTCCTTTAAGGACCCTCCAGACATGTGCTCGTAGATTATCATAAATTTTTTTCATTCATTGCAATATCCCAGTAAAGTCACTAAGTTCTCGTGATGGACTCTCAAAAGAACATCAATATGTCCATCAAATGAACACAGAGTCATGATTTTTACTATACATGGTTATCTGTGAATATGGTTAAAGACACTACAATATTGCAGCTATAAACTGAACTGTGATACTATATCCAGATGGAAGAATATTACATGCTTTAAGAATCTCAGAAATACCTCATTCAAGAACTCGTCAACTCCTTGTGTGGAGAACAAAGAGAGAACTTTTATGGCTATATTCTTTCCTTCTGGCAATTTACCAAAGAACACAGATCCAAAGCCCCCTTTTCTAATACTCTCACTAAATTGTTGTGTGGCAACCATCATTTGATCTAGAGTGAAGGCATGGGCCTTTGCTGAATTTGGTACCATAATCGTTGCGTCAGTCCATTCGTTGGATGTAGAGTGCACCACAATTTCCACCTCATTGCTTTCATTTGTGACACACTCTTTGTTCTTGCGATACAAAACAATACCCACCATCAACAATAGACCGATGATTAGAACTTTGTTGAGTGTCATTCTGAGGATAAGGGGTTCCCCCAAATTCTTATGTTCCATTGGATTAGATAGATAGGGGTTTCCAGAGAATCTGGTACACACCAAAGAAAGAGAGATTAATTAGAATTTCAACTGCATTAATAATAATTGTCTGTGGCATTGCTGGTATAGAAAATATGAAAAGAAATTAAAGACATAAAATCTTGTTTTGTATTAAAATATAAGATAAATAAAGTAGATATGTGATTACTGGAGATTCAATGAAGGCTTCTGCAGAAGTGACACGGAATTTCACCACTGAAATTGTTGTTATCTATAAACCTGTGACAATCCCATAAAAATTAAAAAACAATAAAATGTAGAATTTGCATTAAAAGAGGAAAAAAGAAGACTCACAACTCTTTAAGGTTTTTAAGTTCAGATAGCCAATCTGGAATTCTACCGTTCAGGTTGTTGTTTTGTAAATGTCTGCATCACAAAGAAAAAAAATGGTTGATAACCAATGTTTTGAGAAAATTCTAAATGAGCGACAATGTCAAAATTTATGTTGACAAGAAACTTATAGTCTCTCCAACATCGTTAAATTCGAGAAGTCTGGCAAAGGTCTCGTGAGATAATTATCGTCTAGTAACTTGGTTATTTTTATAATAGTAAGGAAGTTAATGGTTTAAATCATAGTAATATATGTATTGGGACGATTCTATCCATATTTAATTTTGTCCATAAAAAATGGGTTAAAGATTAAAAACCTATTAAATGTGCCCATTTCCAATAGGTGTACATGTAAAAATTAAAAAACAATAAATTGTAGAATTTGCATTAGAAAGGGAAAAAAGAAGACTCACAACTCTTTAAGGTTTTTAAGTTTAGATAGCCAATCTAGAATTTTACCATTCAGGTTGTTGTTTTGTAAATGTCTGCATCATAAAGAAAAAAACAATGTTTGAGAAATTCTAAATGAGCGACAATGTCAAAATTTATGTTGACAAGAAACTTACAGTATCTCCAACATCCTTAAATTCAAGAAGTTTGGCAAAGGTTCCGTGAGATGATTATGGTCGAGTGCCCTGGTTATTTTTATAATAGCAAGGAAGTTAATGGTTTAAATCATAGTCATTTATTTATCGTGACGATTCTATCCATATTTAATCTTGTCCATAAAAAATGGATTAAAGATTAAAACCTATTAAATATGTCCATTTCCAATAGGTGTATGTTTAAAAATTAAAAAACAATAAAATTTGGAATTTGCATTAAAAAGGGAAAAAAGAAGACTCACAACTCTTTAAGGTTTTTAAGTTCAGATAGCCAATCTGGAATTCTACTGTTCCGGTTATTGTTTTGTAAATGTCTGCATCACAAAGAAAAAACCAATGTTTGAGAAAATTCTAAATGAGCGACAATGTCAAAATTTATGTTGACAAGAAACTTACAGTCTCTCCAACATTGTTAAATTCGAGAAGTCTGGAAAAGGTCCCATGAGATGATTATGGTTGAGTGCCCTGTGGATCATTTCCCATACTTTTTTTTAATATTTACTGAGTATAATTTAAAAAAAAAAAAAAAAAGAGTAAATAAATTAAAGTAAAGTAGGACTTTGCTATGTTCTTTCTTAACCAGCACAATGATAGAGATTAAAACAACTTGACATTTATAAATCATTATTTCTTGTTAGGTTGTATAAATCATTGTTTCATCTTCGGTTGTATATTTACTTAACTCATTTTAATTATTTTTATTTAGAAGATGGTATCCACTATAAACTCTAGAATTTTTAGAATATAAGGTGAATTAACAACAAAACTCAAAACCATTATAATAATATACATGTTATGAGTTTAACATATCACTTATGAAAATTAAACTCGAGTAAGGGTGATAACAAACATTCTTCTCAACCACCCAAATTAAACTCAATTATTTTATGGATAATATATATTATAAATGGTTATTATTTATTTTTTAAATAATACTAACAACTAATATTTTATAAAATATATAATATAAATATTTGATGATATAGAAAATTGAATGAATAGAATCACAATTCTCATTGTTGTAATTCTGATTTTAGGTTTTGTGATGTTGATAAAGTTTATTTTATGTAGGCTCATATATAAAATTTATCAATAAACATACAATTTTTTGTTGATCTTAATGGAGTTCTTTTGTCCCAAACAAAATTATTAACATAATTTTGTGTGAAACAAAGAAAATTTTTGTATTATATTTACAATGCTCTATTGAAAAAACCTATACAAGATCAATGAATTGATGAGAGATTTACATTCAAATATTAACTATGTATTTTTTTACTAATGTTCTCAAATAAAAATAAAATATTAGATACCAATGCTATAACCATGTTAGATGCTTTCAAAGAGATGGACTATGTGAACAGGAAGAAAAGAGAGACATGACCTCATTTCCTTGGGTCCAATCGATGTCTATTGTGTTCTCTTCAAAATTTTCATTCAACCACACATTTGTAGTGAATGTTGCTCATAAGTTTTCAATGCCATTGCAATTTACACCCATAACCCTTGACTATTTTTATTTATTTTGGCAAAGCAAAGAGAGGAGGAAAAAATAACAAAGGAAATGACATTATATCTAAAAACATTAAATGCCATGCCAATTATCATATCAACAAAGATAAAATTACACATAACCCATGAATTCAAGTGAGGGTTCAAAATGATTAGGTGTCCAAGCTTCTCTTAGAAGCTTATATCAAGTGACATTGGAGATGTTGGATATGGCAATAAAATAATAGGATTATATAGGCATGACCTTGGATTTTATGTTGTGGAAGGGTACACCATATCAAGAAATAGATGAGAGCCAACAAGAATAGAGATGATTTTAGTCTTTAAATGCCAAAGGAAAGTAATGAATGTTGGATCATGAATCATTCTCATGATTCCCATCAATCCTCGTATAATATGAAAGGTATAATGCTCACTAAACATCCCAGAGTTGGAAATGAGATGGATGGATTGTGGAAAATGAAACCCTTCTTATCTATAAATTAATTAATATTTCTTACAGAACACTATCAAGATTTGATAACTTTCAAAACTTGTAACTCTGTGATTAAGAAATTAAGAGTGATTAAATCTTTTGAAAAATAAATCTTCCCTCAATATTTTATATCATAAAAAATTTATATTTATAAATTAATTTAATTTTTCTAAATATTTAATAAAAAATTATTATAAATCTTTTATAACTTTTTAAATAAATTAAAAAAACAATTAATATAAATAAAATAATTGTAAAATTATACTCACATGTTAACTAAACTAAAGCATTCACTCGTCGAAACATTATATTCACATGTTAACTAAAACAGTTAATTGTCCAATTTGCTCGGGAACCAATCCTGTCAGATTCCTTCTGGACAAAGCGCCGGCAACAAAGGATTTTCATGAATAATTACAATATTACAATTCCATACAAAATCCATGAATCGTAGACAACACAAAAATATGAAACTTACATTACAAAAAATTAAACTTACATTTCCGAAATTCTTATTGCGGAAGGGTTGTTAAGACAGTTAATCCCATTCCATACAAAATCCATGAATCGTAGACAACACAAAAATATAATTACAATATTACAATTCCATACAAAATCCATGAATCGTAGACAACACAAAAATATGAAACTTACATTACAAAAAATTAAACTTACATTTCCGAAATTCTTATTGCGGAAGGGTTGTTAAGACAGTTAATCCCATTCCACTGGATCAAAAAGCAAGGATCAGAAATCCAAGTGGTCATATTAAACATTTCTGTGATACTGACGAAAGCTTCAGCTGTACTTTAACTTTAAGAACTATTTGGTTAGATATTAGATATTCGATTATCATAATTAACCATAACCATATAAAATGCAGTCAATGTATGCGCATATGAACTATTGGAAATATGCAGATAACACAGATTATTTTAACCATCTAAACAATATGATTAAGAATGTTATGCAAGGTTCCATGGGATAGTACAATTGCTTAAGATGTGCCCATACTCTTTCAATTTGGGAAGAGGTCACGAGTTCGAAACCTATGTCCCTTGGGGCAAATCATTAATTTTGAATATTACAATTTTAGTGAGGGCACTTACTATCTTGGAGATATGTTGCCGGTTGACTATCAAAGACGGTGTAGTCCTCAAAAGCATTGATTATAGGAGGTCGGCTGGAGTTACTGGCTCTCACGAGGGCGAATTGGAAGTTGTCTGTTTGATTGGGCGAATTGGAAGTACTGCATCAAAATTGCCTCTCGCTTATAAACGTTCTTTTCAGCACATGGTATCGATGGTATAAAGATATATTTTCTTGTATGGATGGTATTGATATAAACTAATTACAATGAATATCAACAACATTACCTAGACAATTAGGGCTGGGCGTGACTCCCTCACGGGAGTGCCCATGAACATGCGGAGAGTAGATGAGTGTGTTTGACTGATTAAATCTTGCAGCGCTGAAGTAAAGAGTAATCGTTCAAGCATCGATCACTGCAAGGATCGATGATACAAGTTGTCTGATCCGTCGTACCGGCTAGAGCCTGGAGCAACCTGTGCATGGAGAGTTTGTTGTTGGTTTCCCTTTCTCGTTGTTGTTTGCTGGACTAATTTTTTGGGCAGAGGAAATTGAGGTCGAAAAGGTGTGTTTTCAGCTATCATCGGATTTAAAGCGCTAACCGTTATTGGCGTTCCAACCCTCGGCTGATTTGAACATCGGAGATACTCTCCAACAATAGGGTTACTTCTTTCGATGGGTCCCTGCCTTCTCTGCCGCCATTACCATCCTATTTTCTCATTATCACCACTAGTTATCCACACAAGGAATTTGTTGGCCGATCCAAGA
>JASDQU010439910.1:57777-68385 GCA_032191745.1 Picea mariana | reverse complement strand
CTGAAATTCTGGACGATCCGTCGTCACCCCCTTGCGTTAACTCTGCACTTTCAATTGCTGCAACCTCTCTTATGTTCATGGGATGCGTTAGCTCTCCGAGATCTTAATGGTATGTTGATCCTTGGAAATTGGATCCATTTCTTCCTATCTAGCCCATTCGTTTGGTTCTACATCCCTCCCAGCTCTGGATAGATCTCCTTGTTTCCCTCTTCTCGGCTCTTCCTCCCTGACAGTCTCGACATCCTTTTGCATAGCACCTGCTCGACCCTCATACACTGCTACACCATGCGGTGAAGGTCCAGAGCCCCCTGCACATGCCTATTCTGTGCCACAGAAGACCTTCGCAAGAAATTCCAAGCCCTGTGAATAGACTGCGAGCGCATACAAGAATGCCCAGGCTCACGACATCGTAAAATCCAACAGGAAAATCAAGTGATCCGGGAAAATATGACCGAAATGCAGACTCGGATGCAACAACTGGAAATCAGGAACAACTAGGAATTAACAATTTTATTTAGAGGGGTTAACCGTAACATAAGGCAAATAGGAGCAGTCACCCAACACCTGGGTAATCCTCAACACCATGCTCATTCAGCAGGCATGTACGAATCTCGTTTAGCTTCCACCTTCCACTCTGCGGCTAGCAACGATCAGCACGTCCTGATGGCTCCAAGGTTCTCTGATCGTGTTTGGGTAGAGGACAATTAGGAACAACACTACGTGGAAGCACACCAAGCGGAGGAGAATCAAGAAACACAACAGAACAATCTAGGCCATCCCTACATATAGCTTTGGTTTATATGAACTGTAAATTTCTGTTTTTATTAGATAGTTTTATAGCCATTTTCACATGGCATAACTGTAGCCTATACAGAACAATGACCAAATATCTTACCGACATAGAAATACTTTTTTGTTTCTATGGCATCAGCAGAGGTGCCAACACCCTGCCGTCTGTAATTATTTGGAGTTTTGTTAGTTTTTGATATAATACAAATATACATGTTTCTATTAAAATATATATATTTAAGAACAAATCATAAGATAGATTTGGCCTAGGGGATACTGCTAAATGAAAGGCATTAGCAATTCCAATGAGAATGGAAAAAGAAAGAGACATCACTATCATCCAAGTGTTAAGTGATTCAAAGTTGGTCATAGATTGGATAAATGGAGCCATTAGATAAATGACCTATTGAGACCTTTGTTTGATCACAAAAAGATAATGAAATGTTTCTCCTCAAGAATCTCATATACACACATTGATACAGAAATCAATGTGGAAGCAAACACACTTTGCAAGAAAGAATTGGAGTAATCAAAGGGTATATGAGAGAGATTAGCATAGATGAAAAGAGGGAGATCAAGGGTGTTCTATACCATGAGGTTACCCATGGATTGTAGTGGAACAACAAAGGCACCCGGCTAACAGGGTTGTTGGAAGGCATTACAGATTATATTCACCTCATCGTCGGCCTTGCCCCATCGAACTGAGTTAATCCCAATAGTGGGGACAAGTGGGACGAGGGATACATTGTCACTGCCTACTTTCTCTAGTACTGTGACAGTGTTACCTCCAATTTTGTTGTTAAGATGAACTCGAAACTGCGCGATGGATCAAACCTAGGATTCTTCAATGATATCACTAGTAAATCTGTTGATGAGGTTTGGAAGGATTACAAGGCTAACTATGCAAATTGATCATAGTGGCAGAGTTACTGCCTCACAACAACTAGTCCAATAATAAAAATAGTCTTTGTAGTAGGTTTGCATTAGCTTGGAGTTCATCATAAACGACATGTCCATGGGATATCCACATGGTCCAGAGAGATAATAGGATTTGATGGTGTGTATGCACCTAGCCTCAGTTGTTGTTTTGGGCTTACCAAGGTGGATATGCCTGTTACAGTTACCATTTACCATTAGCATTTCATGATTAATAGTTAAAAAAAAATCATTTACCGTTAGCATCATGATTAATAGTTAAAAAAAAAAAATTGTTTTTTTTTTTTCATAAATATGATATAAATATAAATATAGGTGAAATTATAATTTTAGGTTGTTTAAATTGCATTTTTGAATATATGAATGAATTATGTTTACTAAAAAAAACATAGAACATACAAATAATATAAATTTAATCACTAAAATCTACATATCTAACAATTTCTCACCAAATTTTATATAAAACTAATAGAATAATATCCCAAATTAATAAAAACTTAAAACATTTAAAACAAATGAAATTATTAACTCTACCCTTTGTATTTATATATTGAATGAAAAAAATTGAACATGTCAATATAATACAATATTAATATGTAGAACTGAAGGATCTATTAATCGGAATCTTGGTTATTATTAATCTTTACATGTAAAGGAACCTGTCCATGGTTGACATACCCTAAAGAGACATTTTAAGTCCTATTTAAACGCGAGCTATGCAGCTAGTAGAGTCCTATATTTTTTAAATAAATTGCATTCAATAATCCAAAGAATAACAAAGTTCCTTCAAAATTGTCTGGTAGAAACACACCACCCAAATCTAAACAATATTGTTATCGGGACAACATTTAGAGTTGACTTCTTGGCCACTCTCCATTCCATCCAGATCGAACTTATGGAAGTAATTTAGAAATAGTGTTGCAAGACTCCTCAAGTTTGAGAGCCTCCCTCAGCTCTGCAACTACCTCACTCATGCACGGCCTATCAAACGATTCAGCCTTAACACATCTGATGGCTACTTTCACAACACGAGTGATGGATTTTATGTCATAATTTCCACCCAACCTTTTGTCTATGATTTCTTCTATTTTTCCAAGATTTGCATCCATCATCTCAATTCAATCCATCTCCACAAAAGGTGTAGCCTGTAAATAGCCGCATGATTATTAATGTTAGCTTCTATGCACTACAAAATGTTCTTAATATTATGAGTTTGGAGGATTGATGATCAGACTCCTTACCCATTGAATGATGTTTAGTTTATCTTTAGATAGTTTTTCATCTATAGGTTTCCTACCGCATATGAGCCATAGAAAAACCACTCCAAAACTATACACATCACTCTTCTGTGTCAACCTTTTAGTGCTAAAATACCTATTAAACACAACCAGAAGAAAATATTAGCTAAGAATGCCAAAAAAATTGGAACTGTTTGTGTTTCTATAATAAATACAATTTCTTCACCATCAATAATATAGTAAAGAAAGTTCAAGTTATGTGTGTGATATACTCTGGATCAAGGTATCTTGTAGTGCCTTTCACCATAGTCGTCGCATGAGAAGCCTCCCCATCAATCCATATCTTTGAAAGACCAAAGTCACCAAGTTTTCCTTTCAAATTGTCGTCTAGAAGGATGTTCCCTGTTTTCACATCCCTGTGAATAATCTTGGGGGTGCAAACTATGTGCATGTATTTGAGTCCTTCAAATAGAAATGGTAGGGCAAGTGGATTAGATGAAAACTATGATTATGCATTATTTTCCTTTGAAGGATAAAGTAGAAATCTACCAGCGTTTCGATCATAAAATCTAAAAATATAATGTCCATTAAAGTAAAGAAAAAATCAAAGAACTAACCTGTGATGCATCTATAGCTATTTTAAACCTCATTTTCCAATTTAGCTCCAAACCTCCTGGACCTAGAAAAGAGAATATAAACTAAATGAGAATTGGTCACCTTCGCTATTCTATCACCCACTCAAGCAAACATATCTCTCAGAATATATTTATATTTACCATAAAGGCGGTCCTTTAAGGACCCTCCAGACATGTGCTCATAGGTTATCATAACTTTTTTGCATTCATTGCAATATCCTAGTAAAGTCACTAAGTTCTCGTGATGGACTCTTGAAAGAACATCAATATGTCCATCAAATGAACACAGAGTCATGATTTTTACTATACATGGTTATCTGTGAATATGGTTAAATACACTACGATATTGCAGCTATAAACTGAATTGTGATACTATATCCAAATGGAAGAATATTACATGCTTTAAGAATCTCAGAGATACCTCATTCAAGAACTCGTCAACTCCTTGTGTGGAGAACAAAGAGAGAACTTTTACAGCTATATTCTTTCCTTCTGGAAATTTACCAAAGAACATAGATCCAAAGCCCCCTTTTCTGATACTCTCACTAAATTGTTGCATGGCAACCATCATCTGATCTAGAGTGAAGGCATGGGCCTTTGCTGAATTTGGTACCATAATCGTTGCGTCAGTCCTTTCGTTGGATGTAGAGTGCACCACAATTTCCACCCCATTGCTTTCAATTGTGACACACTCTTTGTTCTTGCGATACAAAACAATACCCACCATCAACAATAGACTGATGAGTATAACTTTGATGAGTGTCATTCTGAGGATAAGGGGTTCCCCCAAATTCTTATGTTCCATTGGATTAGATAGATAGGGGTTTCCAGAGAATCTGGTACACACCAAAGAAAGAGAGATTATTTAGAATTTCAACTTCATTAATAATAATTGTCTATGGCATTACTGGTATAGAAAATATGAAAAGAAATTAAAGACATAAAATATTGTTTTGTATTAAAATATAAGATAAATAAAGTAGATATGTGATTAATGGAGATTCAATGAAGGCTTCTGTAGAAGTGACACGGAATTTCACCACTGAAATTGTTGTTATCTATAAACCTGTGACAATCCCATAAAAGTTAAAAAACAATAAAATGTAGAATTTTCATTAAAAGGGGAAAAAAGAAGACTCACAACTCTTTAAGGTTTTTATGTTCAGATAGCCAATCTGGAATTCTACCGTTCAGGTTGTTGTTTTGTAAATGTCTGCATCACAAAGAAAAAAAATGGTTGATAACCAATGTTCTGAGAAAATTCTAAATGAGCGACAATGTCAAAATTTATGTTGACAAGAAACTTACAGTCTCTCCAACATCGTTAAATTCGAGAAGTCTGGCAAAGGTCCCATGAGATAATTATCATCTAGTGACCTGGTTATTTTTATAGTAGATGAGTTTGTTTGACTAATTAAAGCTTGCAGCGCTGAAGTAAGGAGTAATCGTTCAAGCATCGATCACTGCAAGGATCGATGATACAAGTTGTCTGTTGTGTTGAGCATGTGGGTGACCACCTGATCCGTCTTACCGGCTAGAGCCTAGAGCAACCTGTGCATGGAGAGTTTGTCGTTGGTTTCCCTTTCTCGTTGTTGTTTGCTGGACTAATTTTTTGGGCAGAGGAAATTGAGGTCAAAAAGGTGTGTTTTCAGCTATCATCGGATTTAACGCACTAACCATTATTGGCCTTCCAACCCTCGTCTGATTTGAACATCGGAGATACTCTCCAATAGTAGGGCTACTTCTTTCGATGGGTCCCTGCCTTCTCTGCCACCATTGCCATCCTATTTTCTCATTATCACCACTAGTCATCCACACAAGGAATTTGTTGATCGATCCAAGATGTTCACTTGTTATGCAAATACCTGGATGGAGTGGGCTATCAAATGCTTGAGTAGTTGCCTGGATGGATCAGACCGATACCTTTGTTGTCTCTCCGAGCTCCGAGATGGAGAGTTGTAATACGCGCCTATGGATTGATTTTTTGGTCAAGCGACGGATCGCAACAACCATTGTGAGAGCCACAACCACTGTTTGTTGTTCAATGGAGTGTTGCATGGTAGTATCTTTTTTTTTCTTTGTGGTTCGTTGCTATCTACGTGGTGTAATATTGTTGCTATCGTTGCTATGTCATATCTGCTTTTCTGTTGGATCAAAGATTTTCTATCTCTTGTGGGCAGTAGCATTTGTTGTTCATTGGGGGTTCCTGATAGAAGAATGAAGCTTCCCGTAACAGGATTTTATTGTCTCCACTACAACCTTAAGTATGCCATTTCTAACTGATGACAGAGAGGATTCAACTTGGAAGAATTGCCCATGCATCGAAGATCACAGCCTCAAGTAGAGTTGTGAGAGCCCATAATTTGGTATCTGATTTGGTATCATGGATCGGAGAGTTCGCTGTCGAGAAGAGGTTGCCACTGCACATAGGAGGAGAGAGTATTCTATTGTCCATCGTTTCACATATTTGTGTGAGGATTATGGTGAAGGAGCCGCAGACTGGAGGGAGCTTCCAGGAGAGCATCCGTTGTGTGAAGTTTGTCCATCTATATTTGTTGCAGTCACGAAATCTGATCTGTTTGAGGAAAAACTGATCTGATCTATTCCGTGGTTCCGCGTTGTGTTGTTGTGTTGCTGGTGAGTAGTGTTAAATATTATGTAACCTCAACAATCTGACTGTACACTGCCAGCTGTTCTAGACACCTGTACTTTCTATTTTTGTCTTGCTTGAGCCTATTTATCTCAGCCATCTCCCATTTCATTGTACGTAACTTCTTCAGTACTTCTTCATACATTTCAATATACTATTCTATTCTTTTCTCTCTGCATTTCTCTTTGCTTCACAATTTATCATGGTATCAGAGCTTCAGTTGTAAGCCTCTTCACACAGTCCAGAGAGCAACTCGATCCTCATAGTGCAGAGCTTCACAGATCTTGAGAGCATGCGACATAGAATTTTCACAAGGCCTGGAGAGCTGTCCGCAATACTCTCTAAAGATCGTCGCAAGAAGCTCACGCGAGGAGGCATACGAAAGATCGAGGAAGAAGAGAGTGCAAAAGAAGAAACTTTAAAGATTCTTGTAATTTTCAAGAATCGTCAAAGATTGACGAAGAAGAGCTGCAGAATGGAATATCATTTAAAGAAATCCAAGAATTTGTTCAAATTCGTTAAAGATTCCTACAGAAGGCAGAATCGCTTAAAGTTTTTCAAAATTCGCACAAATCTGTCAAAGATTGAAGCAGTGAACAAAGAATTCGTGTATTTCTTTCAAATCTTTGAAAGATTCACGAATCTTTCTTCCACAGGAGTAAAGAACACGTCTCAGGTGCAAAGAACCACCATTGAAGCCATAAGATTCATTCTACGAACACATCCAGAGCGGGAAACCAGTTCAGAAGGGACGAAGAGAGCACGGAAAAGGCGAAAGAATTTCAAGCCGTTAGATCTTGCACAGAGGATCGACAGTCGTTGGATCAACGAGAAGGTACACGAGATTTATTCCTCTAGAGCTCCAAGGAGAAATTCTTGACTTGTGAAGTCGCGACATCATCTGGACCGTTGGATCGAGAAAGATCATGAGCCGTCGATCTTATCTCATCGCAAAATCGGGAATCGGGAGTTGGATGAGCAAAGGAGACTGCTCTCCAAAAACTCTGATACGCGATATTGCGAAATCCCGAGAGGACCTATGAGTCTTCCATCTCAGAGGATAGGTGGCAGCAGATCCAAGCCATCACTCCATCAACATTTCAGAGTTTGGGATATCGGAGGTCTCATTGATAAAAGACACTCCACGGTGAAACTCGCGAAATCGCGATTCACGATAGCGCGATAAGATCATAGCCGTCCATCTCAGAGGACAGGTGGCAGCAGATCCAAGTGTCGTCAAATCGTCATATCGGTGTTCTCGGTTTTGAAAGACCGTCACAACATGAGTTTGAAACTCACGAAATCGTGATTCCCAAAATAGCGATAAGATCGCAGTCGTCCATTTGTTTGGACACGTGGAGGACATCAAGGAAACCATCAGCGTTTCAGCAACCGGGGTTTTCAAGTTGACAGAAAATTTGGCATCGCAAGTCGTGAAATCGTGAAATGACGCGGACCATTCATCTTGAGGGGACGCATGGTGTAAATCCAAGGACTTGGAAAAGTCCCGAAAGAGGAGTGTCCATCGGCGCATCGGGATTCGGTAAATCATGAATCCTGAGGACAAGTGATCGAGTTTCTTTGTGGTGAAAACCCTGTAAATGATCGGAGCCATCCATTTTGAGGAGACACGTGGGTGAGATCAGGAGAGTCAATCGGCACACCGGGGTTCGGCGTTTCGTGGATCTTGTAGACGAGAAGTCCGGAACATATCAAATCACGAAATTGCAAGGAGAAATCAGGACTGTCCAATATAGAAGGACACGTGGCAGAGATCAAAGCAATCGGGAAAGTCCCGAAAGGAAAGCGCCATCAGAAAATCAGAGATCGGGGAATCGAGGAGTCAGAAGAGCTCGTCATCAGAAATCGCGAAATACCGATTCGCAATATCCTGATAAGAACTGGACCGTCAGATCACAGGAAGATCTGGACCGTTAAATAGTCCAAAGGCAAATTTCGCGTTTTGGAAAATTGAAAGGCAAACAACGGGAAAAGCCCGTAGCGCTTTAACAGTAAGGTGTGTGGTCACATTGCAAGGATACTAAGGGCCAATTCAAGCCCGATAAGATCCCTTCGGCCATCGACAAATCGACAAATCAGCGATTGGAGGTAAATACGAAATTTCCCTCTGTTTTTTTTTTGCAATTATTTTATGGCGTCGTCTAGCAATTCAGGACCAACTCAGGGTCCGATTCTTCTGGGAAAGAATTATGAGTTTTGGTATCTACGAATGAGGGCGTTCTTGCAATCACAAGAGTACTGGGAACTGATGGATCTTGGATATGTGGAACCAGATCTAGTCTCCCTTTCTGCCATGACAAATCTGTAGAGAATTGCTCAGGCAACACTGAGGAACAAAGAAAATAAAGAGAAATTTTGGATTCAGAATTTTGTGGATGACTCGATTTTCTCAAAAATCACAGGCACTGGTACTTCCAAACAGGCCTGGGATATTCTTAAATCTTCCTATCAAGTAAATGATAGGGTCAAAATAGTTAAACTACAGACCTTGAGGACACAATTCGAGACTTTAAGAATGAAAGAGTCCGAAAATGTGGATCAGTTCATGACCAGAGTCATGGGCATCATGGACCAGATCAGATTGACTGGTGAATCCATCACTAATCAATGCATTGTTGAGAAAATTCTCAGAAGTTTACCAAAGAAATTCGAAATGGTTGTAATAGCAATCCTTGAATCCAATGATCTGTCAAGATTTTCAACAGATGAATTAATTGGTTTTCTGGTGACACATGAGACTAGACTGCATCTCACAGATGAGTCAATCTCAAATGCTTTCAAAACTCAATTCTCCTTCAGCAGAGGGAAATGAAGAGGAAGAATCAAAGGTCACCAAGGAAGAGGGAGCAATCAAAGTAATCCTCACTCCAGTGGAGGTAACAGACAACAACAATATCCGAATCAAAATTTCCAAGGTCAAAGACAACAACAACAAAATCAACATCAGAATTTCCAGCCTCAAAGAGGTAGAGGGAGAAGATCAAATGAGAAATCAAGCATACAATTCTATTACTGCAAAAAGTATGGGCACTATGAATCTGAATGCAGGAAGAAGCAAGCAGATTAGCTCTCAGGAAGAGCACATGTGTCAAATCACACAGGAGAAAACTCAGGAGGTATGTTTCTCTCATGCCACAAGACTGAACAACAACCTAAAGATCTCTGGTTGCTGGACAGTGGATGCAACGATCACATGACAGGTAACAAAGAATTACTTTCATGCATTGATTCTTCAATTTCATCTGATATTACACTTGGAAATGATTACTTAGTCAAAGTTCAAGGGAAAGGAACTGTTCCTATTCTTACTAAATAGAATGTAAAGAAAGACATAAACAATGTCTATCATGTTCCAGATCTGAAATATAACTTGTTAAGTGTAGGAAAACTCATTGAACATGGCTATAAGGTACTTTTTGAGGGAGCATCTTGCAAAATATATGACAATTACCCCAGCAGAAAATTAGTTTCTGAAATCCATATGACTCCAAATAGGATGTTTCCCCTTACCCTCAGAACTGCAAATCTGAGTCAACCGTATGCACAGAGTGCAACTACCCTGAATGAATCAATGGTTTGGCATACAATATTTGGACATATACCATTCCAAAGTCTAAGTATTCTTCAGAAGAACTCCATGGTCAAAGGTCTTCCTATCTTTAAAGAGCAAATTCCCCCATGTGAGTCTTGCATACTTGGAAAACATAAGAGAACTAGTTTTCCACAGTCTTCCAATCAAGCCAAACAACATCTTGAACTTGTTCACACTAAAATATGTGGACCAATGCAAACAGAGTCAATAGGTGGTATTTTTTACTTTCTAACGTTTATTGATGATTTCAGCAGAAAAATATGGATCTATTTTCTCAAACACAAGTCTGAAACATTTACAAAATTCAAAGAATTCAAGGCAGAAGATGAAAAACAGAGTGGCAAATATATCAAAGCACTCAGGTCAGATGGAGGAGGAGAATACAACTCCAGAGAATTTGCAAATTTCTGCAAATCACAAGGCATTATCATGCAAACAAAAGCCAGATATACTCCACAGCAGAATGGAGTGGCTGAAAGGAAAAATCAGACAATAATGAATATGGCAAGAACACTTCTTAAAGAGAAAAGTTTGTCAAATCAGTTTTGGGCTGAAGCAGTAGCATGCTCAGTTTATCTTTTGAATAGATCTCCAACTACAAGTCTAAAGATGAAAGTCCCCCAAGAAGCATGGAGTGGGACAAAGCTCAATGTAGCGCATCTAAGGACATTTGGATGCATATCATATTCTCACATACCTTCCAAATTAAGGAAGAAACTTGATGATAAAAGTGAGAAATGTATTTTC
>JASDQU010439910.1:35466-54403 GCA_032191745.1 Picea mariana | reverse complement strand
GGGTATCAAGACCAAAACCTGTGAAGGGTATCGAAAGCAAGTGGTCCAGAAGATAACTGAGGTCCTCAAATGGATTCGATACCCATGAAGCTCCATGGCAAATGCAATCGACGGAATCCCAAGACAAGCCCTCTATATGTGTTCTCCACTATGATTGGTCTGGCTTTTGAGGGGTTATCTCCGCTACCTTTCTGCATGCGACATTGTGTTTAGCCCCTATGTTAGAGGGGGTTCCCAGATAGCTTTCACGATACTGGACTTGGACACTCCCTAACTCAGAATCCAATGTTTGATTTAATGGCCTTGAAGAGTTTCCTCTCCAACCTAATTCAAGGCCCTAACCCTAAACTAGTTGGTTGAACCTACAAACATAAAAAGTCTAATTTATTTTAGATTTAGCGTTAATTTTTATGGCTTGTCTTAAGTCAAAGGTTATGAAAGTGAAACTAGTGATGTTTTGAGAGATGAAAAGAAAGATAAACAGAAAGCTGGAAACAAAACAACTTCTTGACAAATTTAGATTTTCTCTTTTAAATTCTTTAACCAAATTTCAAAATAGAATTTTCTAAGATCTTTGAAAAACAAACTCAAAACAGGATTTCACTCAACTACGAGCTACTTATTGTCTAATTAAACCTTCAATAACTTATGAAAGAAAATACTTTTTCTGGTTACTAATGAAAACCAACAACTATTTAACCAAAGAAATACAATTTTTTTATTTTATTTGAATGCTTACAAAGCAAAAAGGAAAAATATTGACAAGTAAAGACCAAGAAAACTTCTGGCCTAAGCGTAGATCGCAAAGAGACACTTTAAAAATAACACACAAGCAAATTAAAACATACTCTCACACATGTCTAAAAACCCTATAAAAGGAAAATTTTGAGGAAAACGTCTTAAAGAAAAAGAAAGCTATTGCTGTGATCAAAACTAAGTTACTGGCCGCTATGACAGAGACCCAAAAACCTGAGAGGTATAACTCTTGACAAAAGAAAGGATGACTGCCTCTCCTTAAACAAAAAATTTCTCCACAGGCACGTTGTTGACAGTTCAACAGCCAGCGTGTGCACGCATGCTGTGTAAAGTCAGGGTGTGTGTACACGTGTGCAAACCTTATGCAAGTCGCGTGTACTTTTGAAACTCTTCAAAAAATGAAAAGACAAGCAATCAAGCATTGGCAGAGAATACTGGTATTGAGAACCAGAATCTCTTGAAGACTCATAAACTTACTTTGATAGAAAAAAAGAAAACAATTCAAGGAAAATTTCATAGAACAAAACCAATATGAGGTGGGACCTAAGCTATAAACTACAAACAACAAAGACTAGAATGATTTCCAGAAAAACCATGAGAAGGATTACCTCTGACAGGGGAGAGGATGACTACCTCTCTAAAAGAAATTTTCTGAGATCATACACGCGGCTGAAACTTCATCAGCTTGCGTGTACACGCGGGCTGTGTGAAGGTAGGGTGTGGGTACACACATGTAGACCTTATACAGGCCGCGTGTACCTCTGTGGGTCCTGTAAAAAAAAAATTGCAGTCAAGAAAAGAAACATAGATAACTGGTATGGAAGACTAGAATCTCTGTTAGCTCAGACTTTTGCAGAAACTTTAAAAACAAGGAATGAAACCAGTTTTTAAAAATCCCCAAGAAAAATATTCCCAGAAACCCTAGAGATCCCCAGTACGGTCGCCAATTCTGTTGTGGGTGGGAATCCCTCCTACAGACTTAACATTTAAGGGTTCTAATCATGCATGCATAACATAACCATTTTAAAGGCCTCAACTTTCTCCTATTCTCCCAACACAAAACCCCACAAACATGCAATACAAAGGTGTAGACAAGATTTGATAACTCTACCTTAAGTCCTTCGTTTGATGTCGATCCCTTTGCTTTCACTCGCTCTTTGATTGCAAGCCTCCACCCAAAGATGACCTGCATTCACACATGAACAAACAAAGAGCTACAAACATACATTTCATATACTAATTCATGGTTTAGTTGTGAAAATATCATGAAGTAAATATTCAACTTGAACACATGATATGGTGGGACGAGAAAAGTATTCCTTTTTGTATTAATATTCACAAGAGTAAACTTACAATATGTGGTCAGCACTGCTCCTCGAAACTGGTCTTGGGATCCTCTTCAACTGTCCTCCAACTTCTTTTCTCTATACTTCTCTTTGCAAAAGGATGGCCAAAGGTTGGGACAAAGGGAATGCTCAATTGGGTATAGTTTCTTTACTATGATTTTCCTCCTTTCAAATGGGACCCCTACCCCTTCTTTTATAGGCTAGAAGGAGCTAGGTATTTAGTCGAATGACCGACCATGCATGGCTGAAAGGCTTAGTTAACTCACCTAAAGCTGTGTGTTTTGTTAGCAACTTTCCTTTTTTCATGATTTTGTAGGTACACGTGGGTTGTCTTGGGTCAACTAGCATGTACAGGCATGCAATAATGGAGTAGGGCGCATGGGCCTTTATAAAGGGGATTTTTAAGAAGAGTTGTTCACCAGTGTTTTGGCAAAGAATGAATCTGAGATGGCCTGATGCCAGGTAAGCATGTCTGGTGCAAATTAGGGTTATAACACAAGGCGCCTGAGGGGTCGAAACCCACTTATTTGACTCTGAAGACTTCTGATATTAGGCTGCAAATATTGGCAAAAATGTTATGAATTAGGGGAAGCTTCTCGCAAAATATGGCTTGGTTGCAAGCTAGCCAAAGTTCCCAACAGACAAATTTGGGGATTTGTTTCCAGAGGAGGGTGAACTTCTTTTTATTTTTGAAGCTGCCAGCATATCTTTGCTTCCAATGGATAAAAAGGTTATTCCAGCTTTCCAGGGGAAGGATGGGATTGGGGATGGGATAGTAAATGAGGTTCCAGAGTTGGGTGGTGTTGGCCCTTGACCAATTTTTTGAAAATACTTGGTCATATTTGACCGTTTTTGGGACTTCGATAGCCTTTCGAAGACGAAGCGCCAAGCGAAGCAGAGATCAATGGATCTCGACCCACTTTGGGTCCTTTTTGGGTTTTTGGGATAATGTAACGGGAAAGGGATGTCGGCCCATGGGTTCCTCCACGTTTAGGCCCACTTTTGTAATGTATAAATAAGTAGCTAGGTGATGTAAGAAGAGAGACATAAGCTAAGTGCTAGATCAACATCTATGTAGTGTAGGCTAAGTGCTATAATGCATTGTAAGTGCTTTGTAGGGACCGGGAAAGGCTTGGAGAGCTAAGTGAAAGTTACTGTAAGAGGTTATAGAAGGCTTTGTGTTGTAACGCAAGGGGGAAAGATCTAGCAAGCTACATGGATCTTCTAACCTGTGTGCAGTAGTGTTTATGGTGGCTTTGTGCTGTAACCTGATTGAAGATGATAATAAATAAGAAGAGTTGGTGGACGTAGCCCCAGGGTGGGGGTGAACCATGTACATCTGTGTGTTATGCTCTATTATTCGACTTGATGTGTTTATCTATGCTTTACTGAGTGTTTTGATGTATTTAGATAGATCTGACCATATTTTATGCTTCTTGGATGATCTGACATGTATGAATATACTTAGTGTTGATCTACATGATTTGATCTGTTTCACTATTGCTAAGTGTTGAAATATCTTAGATCTAAGTGAATGTTGTGATGCTCTGTGCCATCTACAAAGTATAATAAGGGTTGAATATTGATGAATGATCTATGCTAAGTGCTTGCTAAGTGTTATAATCATATATCTGTGTCCCAAGTAAGGTTGCAGACACCTAAGTCTCGAAACCACCCCTGCCTCTACCTCGGGTGAGACTTCATCTTCTTCGCAGGTGTTGCCGAAAGGGTTGGTATTTAGGGTTTTGTTGGTGCGTTGTTGTAGCATTGAACCCTGGGTCTGCCCTTGTGCCAACAAATGGTTCTGTTGCTGGGACCTGAAACTTTGATTGCTGGGAACTAAGGAAGAAGAAGCTTTGTGTAAAGATTCACACTGAAACTATGGAAGCTCTGTGCATAGATTTGTTTCCCTAATGCGTGGATTTTTATTCGATTCGTGAAGCTTTGTGATAAGAAAGGAAGGAAAGGTCTGAATAAAAAAATAAAGATCCGAACGCTTGGTGCTCTAAGAAAGGTAAAAGTGGATTTTTCTAAAGAAAAGAGGTCAGATTTGTGGAAAAGAGGTAATATCTGTAAGCTCTGTGCTTTGATAAAGGTAAAAATAGTTAAAAGTTCTTAGATCTGAAATATTTGTGCCCTGTAGAAGTAAGATAAGTGGAAAGTTTTCTTTCTAGAGTATGGATCTAGGTATTTGTGATAGATTTTTTCCTATCTTGAAAACTAGGGCATTGATAGATGAAAAATAGTTTGATATGACTAGATCTGATAAGAACAATGATAGATATGTTATACCTATGCATAGAAAGAATGTTTGGACTAAAAAATGGATGTAGGATCCTAGAAAGAATTTTTTGCAGGCTAATGCGTAGTACAAAAGAAGTTGGGGATCATTTAAGAGAAAGAGAGGATTAACCCTATGTTACAGTTGCAAAAGACCAGGACATGTAGCTAAGGAATGCCCTGGTGGAAGATCTATTTGTCTCTGTTGCAAAGATTTAGACCATGAAGTGTTGGATTTCCCTAGAATGATTGATAAGCTTGAAGGAATGAATCAGAATGAAAGAAACCCTAAGGAAAATACATAAATAGAAGAACCCCAGAAATAATCAGAGAAGATATTACTTCAGATGAAAGACACCTTGAATGATCACCTACATGTCAAGTTAGCAGAGATCTTTAAAGAAAAAGAATGCATCGAGGTAATAATAGGAGACTTCGACATTGACTGTGTTGTGGATGAGGAAACACAGGTGAATGCTATGACATAAAGAACTTTGGAAGCTATAGAAAGGACTGCTATGATCCCTTCACTAAGAGGAATAGAGTTATTCAGAGGAAAACTGATGAACCTATGTGGAAGGCTCACTCAGATATCTATGAACGCTAATGGAACTTCGATAGAGGAAGATTTTGAGATTATCAACTTTATTGAGAACAACGCCCCATTTACTATGCTAATTGGAATACCTTGGATTGAAAGAGATCAATCCAGGAAGAAGGAAGAAGAAAAGGTTTTAGAACAACAGAGACAAGAGTTAAAAGATTTCATGACCAGAAGGATCACGCAGTTGATTAAAGAACAAGAGGACAAATCGAAGCTACTTAGCGCTAGAAGCTCAGATGTCAACGCTCCAAGAGAATTAGAGGACCCACATAAGACTACAGTATATGTATCAAATATAGACGAAGAAGTAAACCTGAGTCGTGGGAGAGAACCTTAGCATCGCGAAGCGACTATGCCAAAGGAAACTAGGAATCAGAATGGAAAAAGACAGACCGAGTTGAAGATTACTGGGAAGAAGGCTAGAAAGTTAAGTAAGAAGAGGGTGAATATTGAAAAGTTAGAAGAAATTCCATATGGAACATTGCAGAAAGAAAACTTGTAGAATGGGAACTTCGTTGGGATATCAGAATTGCGATATATGGCACTTCTTCATGGCAAAGAGATATAACCGTTGGACCGATATACCCATTCGACTTCCACCCCGAATAGACAGAAAAACATTAAAGGATCATCACTAGACCGTTGGACCACACCATAACAGACAAATCAACGTTAATGGAAGCTTCATGCTCGTTGCAAGCAGACCATTACCAAATTTCTTATTTAGCTCGTCGTGCCATGCATGAAGAACACTTTTTCCAACTTAGAATTGGAAGCCCGCAGACTAGTAGTTATATACAATGGTCATCATGATCTGGTTGGTTATCCTAATTCAATATCTAAGATCCTTGTGAACCCCGATTATTTTTCTTTCATGAGAATGTATGTCCGACGAGCTCACCGCAGTTGAAGAATCCGTCACAGAGGTCGTCCTTGATTTAATGACTAAGAGAGTCATGTCAGAAAGAGGAATTTCCACTGGAGTCCAAGCATCATTGACAAGAGGAGTAACAATTTCTCCATCCACGGCTTGAGCCAGACCGTCTCAACAGATCGATGAGAAACGTACTAAACACAGAGATGATATCGCGAATGCTAAACTGATTCTGAGCATCTTTCCTACTTACATACTCCCTTTGAGTGGTGAAATCAATTGTGACAGTGTGCCCTGAGAGTTCGAGTATGCTATGGTCACTGCGTACCTGCCAAAAGGGGTGTGCGCAGTTCGTGCTGATCAGGACAAGCTCGCAGTCTTGAAGTTTAGCGACTTCAAACTCGGTGACAGGAAATTCTACAGTATGCTCACCTCGCACAAGTATCTAACAAAGACAAAGGGAAAAAACTCGAAGATCATCCCACTGTCTTGGACCCAGAACCTCGCACAGTCTACATCACTGAATGTTATGAAGATCCCGCACTTCGGCAAACACCAGGAGGTGAATGCGTGTGTAAAGTTTATTTTGTATTGCTATCATGGAGGCTACTTGTGGTTGAACCACCGTGTCACAGTGGATCTGACCTTGATCAATCGAATCACAGGACTCAACATGCAAGGCTCTGACCCACAAGAGTTTTATATTGGAAAGGCTACAAACATAGCACTAGTAGTGAAGATCAAAGAAACTTATGGTGATGTCGAGAAGGGCACATGAGGCTGCAAGGTAGCCTCTACTCAGGGCAGTGTAGTGTGCTTTGCCTGTCATCTGATCGTAGGAAAGCTAGTTTGCAAGAACCGGCCCACCCAAGTGACTAGATTTGTAGTTGATCTCGTCAAGAAGTGCACAGAAGGAATTCAAATGAATTGGGTGAAGTACTTGGTGAATCAGCTCGAAATGGATTGTAGGGAAGTGCAAGACCAAAGGTATGAGTTCCATTTCAGCTGGCTTCTCATATTGATCGCCTTCATAGCATGGGAGATGCCGAAGGGTGCCACTTTCCCAGAGACCGAGCCATTTGAACCTTTGGCTGTGAAGTTCAGTACCCTGTGGTACTCGAATGATATGAGCAAGCAATGGTAGTCCAATTTCATCTTCCATACCTACTACACCCAGCTGAAGACCACCATCCAGTTTGAGCCTTGGATAACCCTGAATACCCTCCATAGGTTTCTACCTTTGATGAAGTTCAACGTGGACTTCCATTATCTATATCACACCGCACACAGATGAGCATAAACAATAGTTACAATCTTAATACAAGTTGATCGAGGAAGACATCGAAGCGATCACCAAGGACTAGTTGGCAAACCTTCTCATTCTAGCAAACCCCGTGGACCTGTCTGATATTGATAGCTCAGAAGCTGCAAAGAATACACCTGGACCTAGCAAGACAAAGAAATATGAGGAAATCCAGGATGTAGACAGTAGATCTATAAGGAATGCATCCATTACACTAGAGCAAGGAGGTAATGGTTAAGACTTAGAAGAAGTCGAACAGAGGCTAGGAGACGAAGTAGAAATCATAAAGGAAAGGAAGGGTTCACGTCCAAAGCCTTCCTCCTGGAAGAAATCGAAAGCACCTGTAACTAAGATGTAGACCACACTCACTCCAGATGACTTCAGTTTCGTCATTGCAACTATGAATGAAACTATAGAAAAGATAACAAAAAAGAAGGAAGCTAAGCAAGAGACAATGTACAACAAAATTGAGAGCGAGCTCCAAGGAGTGCAGCAGACACTTCATTCTAGCCATGCAGTCTCTACTGCGCCCCTACCAGAAGGAACAACAAAAGAGGGAGATGAACCNGATTTCTAACACAGTCGAAGTACACCTTCAAAAAGTACAGGAGGAAACAACACAAGCCACCCAGGCCTTAAAGCAAGCACAGGAGGAAATCATTGAGCAACATCGAGCAAGAGAAGGATGCTCTCCAAACGAAATTTGAAGAAGATATAGCAAATATCCAAAAAGAGAAAGAGCAGCTACTCACAAAGCAGATAGGGATTGAAGAGGCAGTCAAAAAAGCATTTCGCTCTGTGACCAGCTTAGAACAGAAGGTAGAAGAACCCTTAGAACTTCAAGTGATGAAGCTTGTTGAAGTTATTCAACAACTTCAACAAAGAGTCGTGGACTTAGAGATTTAGACCATACCAAGTACCTCGCAAGGATATCACGACCATCGAGAAATGACTGCCCAGAGCATAGTATAAAAGATTAAAGCACTCACTGAGGAATGCAAACAGTTAAGTAGTAGAAGTGTGCAGATATATGAGAGCCTAGCCGAGAATCCTGAATTTCATAAATTGGAGTCACATCTCTAGGAGGCGAAGTACGAAGCCAAAAAGTTACAGGTGCAGCTGAAGGCCCTATCACCTGTAGAAAGAATGAAGCAGTTTCCTGAGAAGCGCACCACCCAACAATAGATCCATACAATCCAGAGCAAGGTAATGGAAGCAATGCAACGACTCCAACTTGTGTAGGATAAAGCATGTCATCTTTTTACAGAGATCGAGAACTAGGGAACAAATTTGGAATAGGTTGTGAATACAATAGAACAACACCTAGAGGGACTAGTCAGTAACGCACTCAAACAAAAGTTTGTCGAACAAGAGGCAGTAGCAATGTAGCAGGTCGAAGCAGCTCGAGCTAAGCTCGAGGCATTCGAAGAAAAATTGGTCAGACCTGAGTGACGCGGGACGAGTCACATGTGAGTGTTGGTGACCTGTTGGCCCTTGACCAAGTTTTTGGAAATACTTGGTCATATTTGACCATTTTTGGGATTTCAACAGCCTGTCGAAGATGAATCACCAAGAGAAGCAAAGATCAAGGGATCTCAGCCCACTTTGGGTCCTTTTTGGGTTTTTGGGATAATGTAATGGGAAAGGGATGTCGGCCCGTGGGTTCCCCCACATTTAGGCCCACTTTTGTAATGTATAAATAAGTAGCTAGGTGATGTAAGAAGAGAGACATAAGCTAATTGCTAGATCAACATATATGTGGTGTAGGCTCACTGCTAGAGTGCATTGTAAGTTCTTTGTAGGGACTGGGAAAGGCTTGCAGAGCTAAGTGCAAGTTACCGTAAGAGGTTATAGAAGGATTTGTTCTGTAATGCAAGGGAGAAGGATCGATCAAGCTGTGCATATATTCTTCATTATGTGCAATAGTGTTTATGGTGGCTCTGTGTTGTAACCTGATTGAAGATGATAATAAAGAAGAAGAGTTGGGGGACGTAGCCCTAGGGTGGGGGTGAACCACATACATCTGTGTGTTATGTTCTAGGCTTCGACTTGATGTGTTTATCTATGCTGTGCCAATTGTTTTGATGTATTTAGATAGATCTAGCCATGTTTTATGCTTCTTGGATGATCTAACATGTATGAATATGCTTAGTGATGATCTACAAGATCTTATTTGTTTTACTGTTGTTAAGTGATGAAATATCTTAGATCTAAGTGAATGTTGTGATGCTTTGTGACATCTGCGAAGTATAATAAGGGTTGAATATTGATGAATGATCTATGCTAAGTGCTTGCTAAGTGTTATAATCACAGATCTGTGTCCCAGCTAAGGTTGCAGACACCTGAGTCTCACAACCACCCCTTCCTCTACCTGATCAGGTGAGACTTCATCTGCTTTGCAAGTGTTACCGAAAGGGCCGGTATTTAGGGTTTTGTTGGTACGTTTTTGTAGCGTTGAACCTTGGTTCTACCCTTGTGCCAATAGGTGGTGAAATTTCATTCCATAAAAATGAGGGTGATGGTTTTTTAGGCTTCAAGGCAAAGGTGGCACTGAGAGGGGCCCTGGATGCCCCTTTTGAGAAGGTTTTCATCTGAAAAGAATTTATCGTGGACCAAGAGCCAGCATAAGGTATTGATTTTGGGTAGTGAGGGGTCGAGCCAGATCTCTTTCCATATTTTGGAGGGAGGGGGGTCGTGGGTTTCAGAGAGGAGGTAGTTATAACCCTCCTTGACAGAGAAGATTTTTTCACCCCAGCTTTGGGAGTCTGGGATGGAGCGGTTGTGGGGGGCGCAACCGGCCAAATTGTTGAAAACGATGAGGAGGAGAGGTTTGGGAAGATCTGGGGGGTTAGGCAACTTCCAATTTACCCAGTCCCCGTCATTGTTCCAGAGGCAAAAATCCTGAAGCTTAGAGAGGCCATTTGTGCAACACCAATCTTTAAGTGGCTGAAGAGTCACAATGAATCTTAGGGGATCATGGTTGAGGATACGATCCGGCCAGATGTTTATTTTGTCTCCATTTCCGGGGGCCCAAGAGAGTTTGTCCTGAATAAGAGGAGAAACATATTTGAGAAGGCGCCATATCGGGGAGCCCGGAAGAGTGGGAATGGATCCGTATAGACATCTAAGTCTGGAGGTTTGGAAGTATTTTTTTAGAAGGGATAACTTCCACCAGTCTGAATTTCCCTTTGTTAAATGCCAGGATAGATTAGCTTTCAAAGATCTATTCATTATAGTTGGGTCCTTGATGACCAGACCTCTATTGTAGGGTTGGCAGATTTGTTTCCAGTTTATGAGGTGGAATTTTTTCATATTTGTTTTGTCGCCTGCCCAGAAAAAGCATCTCAGAGATCTGGAGATTTTTTCTAGAATATTTTTGGGAGCTAAAAGTCCTGAGCATTGAAATATGGAGGGGAAGGAAAGGGTTGATTTGATAAGAATGGTTTCCCTGCGGGTTTGAGCCAACGACCTCCCCAATTCTGAATTCTCACTGAAATTTTCTCGATGATTTCTGACCAGGCTGAAGAGCCATAGGAGTTGAGGAAGATGGAAATTCCCAAATATTTGAAGTGGTTCCAAGTCATTATAATGGGGAATATGAATGTTTTGGCGATTTTCTCTTTTGTGTGCCCTGGGACGTGCTATCCGTAAATTTTTCATTTAGATATGTTTAGCTTGCCACCTGAAGTTGTAAGAAAGGAACTGAGAATCTTTTGGAAACGGTTGGTGGTGCATAATGTGGCTGATCCCAGTAAGAGGGTATCATCTATGAATTGAGAATGATTTATCTCTTTTACCCCTCTTGCTATGCGTAAACCAGGGAGATTTACTTTTCTTCGTTCCTCCTCCAACCTTCGGCTAATAGAGTCCGCTAGAAAAATATAGAGAAAGGGAGAGAGGGGGAAACCTTGTCGAAGGCCTCTGCTTGCTTTGAAAAAAAAATTTGGATGCCCATTCAGGAGAGGGGAGACCCAGGGTGCACTGGTGCAGGCTTTGATCCAATTGCTAAAGTTTTCTGAGAAGGCATAAGCTTTGAAGATTGAGAAGAGAAAACTATGTTTGACCCAGTCAAAAGTGTTTTCCATATCGAGCTTGACTACTATACCTGGAGTTTTAGTTTTCTTTATTGAATGGATGGCTTCTTGAACCAGAAAAATGTTGTCTGTTATTTGCTTGTCTCTAAGAAACCCGCTCTGGTTTTTTGAGATTAGATTTATGAGCAAGGGGGTGAGGCGATTTGGGATGATTTTGGTGAGGATTTTGTATGAAGAGTTGCAAAGTGAGATGGGGTAGAAGCAAGAGAAGTTGGAGGGGTTGGATTATTTGGGAATGAGAGATAGGAAGGTAGAGTTTGTTGCTCCTCTGACTTTATGTTTGTGCAAAGTGTAGTTTAGCATTATCTTCAAGTCCCATTTGATGGTGTCCCAATAGGATCAATAAAATCTGATTGGAAACTCGTTAGGTCCCAGAGCTTTATCTGGATCCAAGTTTCCAATTTGTCTTTATAAGTATTTGGCATGTAGATATTGACAACATAAATGACACTATTGTTGTCCTTATTTTTAAGGACTTTTAAAATCCAATTTTGGGTTTCAAATATTACCTCAGAGCTCCATATTTGTTCGTTCCAGAGTGTTGCAATGTCGCTGGAGGCTCCCTAGGAGAGGACCGTCGTTCAGCCACTGTAGTTGAAAATTTTGTTTGTTTCTTCAAGAAGTGATGAAGAGTCCATTTTAGTGTCTTGGAGAAGGATGACCGACGGACTGCCCATTTTTATTAGATCTTTTAGTGCTTCAGATTTAAGCTTACTGTTGAAGCCCCTACAATTCCAGGAGAAAAAAATCATTAAAGGGGGTTGGAGGGGGCTCGACTACCATGGACCGAGTGATCCATTCCTCTAGTTCCTACTTTCCTTATCGATGTATGGATTGTGTGTTCTATAGTCTGTTGTTTTCCTTGGGCATTTTCTTTAGCTTCTACTTCTTCTCTGACTTCCTTATTTGTTTGTCACCCCGATTTTCTTGGCCTCTCCGATGTGATCTCTCCTTCTTCTTTTTCTTGATTTTATTGCACATGCGAGTTTGAGGTTGAATTTTCTTGCTGTGTGGGGACCTGTGCTTCTTCCATGGAGGGATCATCTGTGTCAGATTCATTAATGATGATGATTAGGGGTGGATCAGGTGGAGAGGAAAGGTTTGGTACTTGAGAAGAGTTATGCTTTGAGGAGGTTTCTCCTAATGGTTCAAAGGGGTTGCAGCTGCAGGGAGGGTTGGGGGTTGAAGAGGGAACCTTTTTGGTCGGGGATTTCGGGGCAAGGTTTTGGCGAGGGGGTTTTGCAGTGGGCTGAGGGCCTGAAGGCCCTGGGTGAGGTCTGTTATTTTTTCCACTAGAATTTTTTTTGCGGACCTGTTGCGATCCATTTTCTTGTGGGGATGCTTCGGTTTTTGAGGGCTTCTTATTGCTGGGGAAAATATTTACAAAGTGACCATATTCATGACAAGATTTTCATTTGAACGAGAGTTGTTCGTAGTCTAATTTTTGGATGTGAATCCAGTCATCTAACTTTAACTTGATTTCTTTCGAGAGCCCTTTTTCTAGGTCTATTTCTATGCAGATCCTAGCACAGGAGTAGAGGTTTGATCTAGGCTCTTTCCTGTCAATGTATTTCCCTAGGGTGTCTCCTATGCTTTTCAGAACTTCATCACCCCAGCAGTGAAAAGGAAAGTGGGGAAGACTTACCCATACTGGCATAGCTGAAGGAATGTCATTTTTTGGATCGAATTCAGGCATCCATTTATTTAGGTACAACCCTCTTGGGCCAAAGAAATATGGGTCATTTCTGAAGATGAGATCTTTTTCTGATTTAAGCTCAAAATAAAAAAATGTAGAATCTCTTACTGCAAAAGAAGTGATTCATACATCCTTGAACCAGAGGGTGTTAGTTCCACACAATCCAAAGATCTATTTTCCGAGGTGAGGGCCAAAGGCCCATGAACTGACCAACAAGTGCTCGAGAGGTGAAGGAGAGAGATTTTCTTCTCACAATGGTGCTGGGGATTGAGATTTCCAGGATCTGCTCCATTTTGTTAACAAACTGAGAGGTGATGGGCTGTGTTGTGGGGGGGGTGGGGGAAAAAGTGAACCCACGAGGGCCTTGAAGGTGGTGACCTCATCTTGGAAGTACGGAGGGCGATCCAGATCTGGGTCCACAGAGGCCATGAGGGGAGGGACGAAAGAGCTGAAGGGAGACAAGAGGGCCGAGGGAGGTGGCCAGGAGGGCCTAGGTGTTTTTTGGAACTTGTTAAATATATTACTCCTAACGCCCTACATGTTCTTACTCCTCATGCCCCACACATGTTTTAGTATCCATCCTCTTGAGACCTTTGGCTTTGGTAGTCTCTTTCCTTTTGAACAAAGTGATTCCAAAATTTTCTTTTCTTCTCATCCATAAGAAATGGAAACATTTTTACATGATTTTTTTCAAAATGCCTACTAAGATATGAGTTGATGCAAGCCAATAAATAGGATTGTCTTCGAGAACACATTTAACTAGTATTATTCTTCCACGAATAGAGAGAAACTTATTGCACCAAGAGGTAGCCTCTTTTTTCCACTTTATGATATAACTAGATCTAGTCACATAAACCATAGTCATTCAGTTGGAGAAAAAAACCAAAATATTTGAATCCTGTGTGATCCAGGTGGATATTAGTGGCCACCCACCTTTTCCCACTGGCTCAAAACAGTTTTCTGGAAATTTGGGTAATTTGCTATTTTTAACAGTTTTTAACTTTCAGGGCCATTTTGAGGCCCTAAACAACATTTTTGGGAAAATGGGGAGAAATATAGATCTTCCCTCGATAGTTCCCCCAAAATGAATATAATCGACGATACCTTTCCAATGGGCTATCATGCGCCTAAAAAGGAGATCGTATGAAAAAGTTACGACCCTAGGAAGTTGATGTACTAACTTACCCAAACGGGGCCCACATGACTTTTGGTGCTTCATCTCCTAGGGTTAGGTTTTTGGATGTCTAGGGTTTTTGGAATTCCTGTTTATTGTAAAAATTCCTTCAGAGCCTCATTGTACTCATATTCTTGTGAATGCGAGTAGTCGTCAGATCTCTTCTCATAGATAAGATGCCACCATTCAAGCGAGTCTTTCACTCTGTATTTTTACAGTCTTTGTACATTTATTTCATTAATAGAAATCATGTATTACTGTATATCTGTGACTCTTGTTATATTTTTGATATATCTCTATTATATTGTTGTCTCTCTTGCAATATCTCTGAATATTTTTTTGTTATATCTCTGCTCTCATTTCATGCCGAAAATAATCTGGATCAGTAGTATCAAAGCATGCTGCTCTTGATCATTTTTTTTTGTGCATGTCCCCGACGAGGTCTGAGTATAGAAAGTTGGGTCTCGAGATTGTCTCTCTTGAAGACAATCACTCTCACACACCCAAGAAACCTTCCATGGAAGAAGAAAATAAAAACGACAGAGCAACTGATCCTATCAATCTGTTGCTTGATAAAGCTCTCACGCAACAGAGGGACGAAATGATGGAGAATTTTTCCCACATCCTTCAATGCCTACCAATAGAAACATGTGCATATTCATCAAACAACCACTTTTGAAGAACCTCTCCTTTCAGCGTACAGGTTAATTTTGATATTCCCGTATTTGAAGGTCAGATAGATGCGGATGCCCTAGACAAATGGTTAAATCTGTTAGAAGGTTATTTCTCTGTTCATAATTTTTCCGACAGGAAAAATATCACCTTCACACTCCTTAAAGATCTCCCCCATGTCAAAAATTGGTGGGAAACTTACTGGGAGAAACGTTCCACAGAGGAGTCTGGAATATATGGGGTTGAGCCCACTTGGGATTTTTTTTGGGATGCGATAAAGGAACAATATTACCCTGTTGGCAACTATGAGGACCAGTACTTGAGATGGACCACACTGCGGAAATAAAGGGGCCAAGCAGTTTCGAAGTTTACAAATACCTTCCATACCTTGCGCACCAAGCTGGGTATCAAGGACTCTGAGTGACATTTGGTTTTGAAATACCGTGGGGCTCTACACAGATACATCCAAACTGAAATGGATTTTTTGGACTTCTCATCACTTGGTTCTACTTATTGATACGGTGTTAAAATAGAGCACAAGTTTAAGAACTATAACAAATGGGAGTTCGGGTCTGCAAATCCACAACAACCAAAGTATGAGAAATACATCCCTAAAAAACACTTTTGTGAAAACCAGTCTAAGCCATAGGAAAAGAAGGGTCATGGGAAGACGAAGAAGGACACCGGAAAATGGTGTGATTTCCACAAAATCCCCTGCCACAACACTGATTAATGTTGCTCAAAACAGTCATTGGTGTCCGAGATCAAAGACAAGGAGCTGAACCTTGATTTAGAATCTGATTCTGAAAATATTGGTAAAAGATAGATCATCGACATAGACCCCACTAGTATTGTTGCAACCACAACAATTCAACCAGAAGAACCAACAGATCTAGAAGAGGGGGAACACCTTTTTCATTCACATATGTGGGTGAAGGGGACCCCACTACATTTTATTGTTGATAGCGGAAGTCAGAAGAACCTCATCTCAACAGAGGTCTTCAAACAATTGGGATTGTCAACAACACCACACCCACAACCATACGACATCAGGTGGCTTCGCCAGGGATGATATCTTCGTGTCAACCAACAACGTCGATTGTCATACAACATCCAACCCTTCAAGGATGAGGTATTATATGATGTTTCCCCATTGGATGTCTATGATGTTTTGTTGGGCCAGCCATATATGTGGAAGCGCCATGCTATTTATGAGTCTTGACCCTGTAGTGTCATTGTTTATCTAGGGGGTCATCTCTATAGAATAATAGAGGTAGTTCCAACTATTGTTCTACCTAAACAGTGCCACAAGGTAGTATCTCATACTACAAAATTCAGCTTCTTCACAATTTGTTCAAAAAGGAACAGAAGGATACTACAACCACTATAGCCTTGGCCCAAGCACCTTCTATCCAACAAAAGAAGGTCGACAAAATTGTAGAAAAATGAAAAGATTCCTTCTACACACACTCATCTCATATATCCCGATTGGTTGAACAAAATCAACCCTGCTAGCAACAGGTTTGTGACAGCCTTCCACAAATCGAGCAACGTGACGTCTCCAGCAAGGTGAGAAGCTCACCAAGATTCAGATTCCCCATGGGCACTCAACGCAATGGATACCATTGCTTCCTAAGGAGGGAGGATTGATCCAGGTGGATATCGGTGGCCACCCACCTTTTCCAACTGGCTTAAAATAGTTTTTTGGCAATTTTGGTAATTTACTATTTTTAGCAGATTTTAACTTTTGAGGCCATTTTGAAGCCCTATACGATGTTTTTGGGAAACCTGGCAGAAATATGGAAGTTCCTTCAATATTTCCCCCAAAATGAATCTCCTTGACGATACCTTTCCAACGGGCTATCATGCGCCTAAAATGGAGTTCGTATGCAAAAGTTACGACCCCAGAAAGTTGATGTACTAACTTACCCAAATGTGGCCCACATGAATTTTGGCGCTTCATCTCCTAGGGTTAGGTTTTTGGATGTATATGGTTTTTGGCATTCCTATTTATTGTAAAAAGGCCTTTAGAGCCTCATTGTACTCATTTTCTTGTGAATGTGAGTAGCCGTCACATCTCTTCTTAGAGATAAGCTGCCACGATTCTAGCGAGTCTTTCACTCTGTATTTTTACAGTCTCTGTACATTTATTTCATTAATAGAAATCATGTATTACTATATATTTGTGACTCTTGTTATATTTATGATATATCTCTATTATATTGTTGTCTCTCTTGCAATATCTATGAATATTTTTGTGTTATATATCTGCTCTCATTTCGTGCCAAAAATAATCTGGATCAATGGTATCAGAGCAAGCTGCTCTTGATCATTTTTTTGGTGCATATACCCGACGAGGTCTGAGTATAGAAAGTTGGGTCTAGAGCTTGTCTCTATTGAATACAATCGCTCTCGCACACCCAAGAAACCCTCCATGGTGGAAGAAAAGAAAAATGATGGAGCAAACGATCCTATCAATCTGTTTCTTGAGCAAGCTCTCACACAATAGAGGGACGAAATGATGGAGAATTTTTCCCACATCCTTCAATTCCTGCCGATAGTAACAGGCCCATATTCATTAAACAACCACTTTGGAAGCATCTCTCCTTTCAAGGAACAGGTTAATTTTGATATTCCAGTATTTGAAGGTCATATTGTTGTAGGTGAATCCCCCTGCGGACAAGTGGATTCCCTCTTGGTATCTAAAATCCTAAGGCCAAGACAGAAAAGTGATTAACATGGAAGCTGACTTCCTTTTAGATCTAATCAAGCTAATATATGATGGAGAAGAAGAAATATATGTACCTTGTGAACGACGTTTCTCCTTGCAAAGTCTTGGTTGAACTTCGATACTGAGCTCCCTGATAGGTTTTGTAGGACAAACAAAGATACAATGGACTTCCTATTCTACTGAGATTAGCTCAAATATAGATCTATCTACTGAATCCAAATTCATGTGAAACAAACATAAATCTGAAAGAAATGGGCCAAGCATTGATTATTAATGAGAACAAGTAAAAGTACTTACAATCCTTTGAATGAAGGTGCAACAACTTGTTCCAGTTCTCCTTGTCCAACCCCTTTTCTCAAGTATTCCACACACAAAATGAAAATTCTTCATATGGCATCTCCCTCACGAGATCATAATTTAGATGCTTTACAATACTTTCCACCCCACTTTCACCATGAGAAGGCCTCCTTATATAGCCTTGGAGAGACCCAACCACTTGAGAGATCTTTGGGGTAAGTTAAGGATTTTCCAACTTCAGTTGTGGATCTTCCCTAAGATCATGGATAGACCTTTGATTCGAATCCAACCACCTTCAGAGATTGAGGGGATTCTTCCCCGTTTTATCTCAACAAACCAAAATTCGCTCAGGAACGGTAGCGCTCCCCCAAAAGGGGCACCAGATTGCGATAACGCTCCCCCAAAGAGGCCCAGGGAGTTCCATCACTCCCTGATAGTGTATAGGGGAGTGCTCCTCTCCAAAATCCATTTTTGAGTGGTTCTTTCAGTGGAAAAAGGCTTGTACTCCTTGTCAACTGATTTCTCTTCTTCAAAAATAGTTTTTGAGGTGTCTTACGTTTCTTTATGATGTCGTTGGAGGCACGAAATGGGAAAGATGGAAGTATGATGTTCATGAAACTTGCAATATTTGTGGTCGAGATGCGACACTAGCGGACAAGACATGACACTTACAACACTTGTAATGACGATACTTGCGACACTATCGAAGTGAGTAATTTTGAGGTGTAACAGATTGCCCCCCAAAGTACGAAGTTAGAAGACGATGATGACTGAATTACTTTGAAGAATATTTTGAGCAAGGGTATGGATGTAGAGAGGCTGGAAAAATCTACACACAACCATCAAACAAATATTATGACATGTTTCAAACCCAAGGCAGGCACGACTATGCTTGGGTGATAAAGACATTAGGTATGGCCGCCATAAAATACACTGCGGATCCATAATTATATTGATAAAAAAGGTATAGCCACCAATGATACAATGTGGATCTATACTCCCATGACATGAACTGATCGTAGCCACAAAGAATACACAGTGGATCTACGAGATGACAAGACATAGCCACGACCAATACAAAGTGGATCTATGTAACAGTATATGTGTCAT
>JASDQU010439910.1:0-25697 GCA_032191745.1 Picea mariana | reverse complement strand
CCCACACACACACACACTATCTATCACCCTTATATTCCTTCCATTTCTCCCTCCCACACTCTCACACACTCTCTTTCTATCCACCCTATTGGACAGAAAGTTTTGGGATACAATTTTGATAAAAATCCTAAGTATAGAAGATGTGCGCAGAAGAAGAAGGAATACTATGTTGTGTGCAATTGAGGTGAATCCAAAAATACAACACGTAGTAAGAGGAATAAAGAAAAGAATAAAGCAAAGAATAAACAAGGAGAAGAAAGAAGGTGAAAAGGAAGGATGATAGATTGACATCATAAATATATAAGGATCTGCAAAAGATGGAAGAACAATAGTCAAAGTACAAAAGAAACATGCAGACGAAAAAGAAAGTGAAATTAGCTTGAACAACAAGTTAATTGGAGTAATCATGCAATGTAATAGGGTTTTGAGATGAACAAAGTAGGGTTTTAAGCCCTATAATTTATGTATAAATATGTAATGAGTTGGGAGATTAGGGGTTCTCTTTTCGGTTCTACTTTACTAGTTATTGTTAGGGTTCTGTTTTGTTCTGTTGAAGAAAGGAATCTATGTTTGAATGTTAAGGAGATGATGCTGAGAGAGAGAGGCTTGCACAATAGAGCGACTAGGCTAGGAGAAATGAAATATAACCATGATGTATCTTTGTAAGCACAGTGCACAAGCCTAAAGAAATTACCAAACACATAATAAAGAAGCTATTCGTTGTGGACATAGCCTAGAGTTGGATGAACCATGTTAACTCATGTGTTGAATGTATTTTATATGATTGTTCATGGATTTTGTCTAGATGCATATTAGATTAGATTTTCCTTATGTATAATCATTGTGTAATAATCACGACTGTTACAATGATGAGTTGTGTGGTAATATGGAATATAATGGTAATATGAATCTAAATTCATAATGTAGCTTAAGAAGAACAAAGACAGAATTACGTGCACATCACCAATAAGTAAGAATGGAGAGAATGGTCACCTCCCATTCTCGCACTACTGCAGAATCCTTGTTCTTGTAGTCCCAATAGATACATTGGGTGACACTTCATATGTACATGCAAGTGATGAAGAACGAGTCGATGTCTGAAGGGTTTTGTTGGTCAAAGATAACTCGAACCTAGGGTCTTACAACCACATGCAACACCAAAAAATGGTTATGTTGCTGAGACCCATAAATTATGATTGAGGGAATGTTTTGGAGGTCGAATAAGAAAGACATATTAGAATGGTTGGAAAAGAAGGAATGAGAGTTTTCTCAGAAATATAACATAAACCCTCAGATGAGTGACAAGCAATGGACGAAAAGCTATGTGTATACATAATTGCATGAAATTTTCTTTGGCGAATTTCCAATTATTCTGAATGAGTGGCTGGAAATATTAGTGTACAATACTAGAAGGTACAAAACTACAAGGCCAAGGAATTGGACTCCTAATTTGGTTAGAAAACCGAATTATGTAAGTGACCCAACTACTCATGTAGTTAATTTTTGGTTGGATAACATACTAGGAGGATACATTACAAAATTTCCAGTAGATTGTACCCAATCATAAAATGTTGTAGAAAGGGACTTTTTGAAAGGTCCGCATGAAAGGTTCATGAAATCATTGGGTGTGTGGATAAAGATGATGTTTTGTGTAAATTGTGTGATGACGATGGAATCCAATTGTTAAGGGGCTTAACATGCATAGAGGAACTGGGGGATGACAAGAGGATAGTCTGAGAGAAGGAGATAATTAAGTAAATGATGAAGAAGGAAGGGAGTGACTGAGGATGCAGAGGACTGAAGAGGGTATACTAGAGGAAGAAGGTGAGTTTGTAGTATTGCATAGAGGAAGGAGGTAAAAGAGGAGAAATATTGGGGCTAAGAAAGGAGAGTCGCACAGTGAGCCAGAGGGGAGAGAACCTTGCACAATGGTCCAAATATTGGAAATACCACATATAGGATTAGAACAAGAGGATTTCTAGTCCAGTCCAGTGATAGAAGAACCATTAATTCCTACTCAAATTAGGTCATGTGTCGAATCCACGACCCCATGTGTGTCACCATAATCATAGATAACAATTGAATACTTATCAAGAGAACTTATAGATAGCCAGGGAGGATAGAGTAGTATGAACCATAGTAGTGGAAGCAGTGCACAGAATCATATTCAACCAGCATCACCAAGAGGAGGGACTACTCAAAACAACATGGCAGGGGTAGAAAACACCCTTAGACTACCCGAGTTTTAGGGAGTTGGGTTAGAGGACCCAGAACAACATATGTTTATCTGTGAGAGAATTTGGGCTGCAAAGAATGTCCAGGACCAGGTCATGACGATTGCGTAGTTGGACATGACATTTAGGGGACGTGCGCTAGTCTGGTACATGAATATCCATATTACCAAACCTACAAGAAATGTTAGGATGTTGGTTGAAATATGACAAGAATTGGTAAAAGAGTTCAAGAATCCAAAGTCTAAGTCATAGTACATTACAGAACTGAAAGAGATTAAATAGGTACAAACTGAGTCAGTATGTCACTTCGATCAAAGCTTCAAGGACTTGAAGGGTAGACTGAATTTATGGATCCTCGGTCAATAACATCAAGAATGGTTTATTGCAATACTTCTACCTCACATTAGCAGGACATTGATTCAACAGATTGTTGCGTCGTAGGAGGAGGAGCTAGAAATTGCAATGAAATTGGAATCATCCCCTGTAGGAGACAATGGAGGGATGGCGCAGGTTCAGACACAGTTTGTTGCATTGCCGATTCAACTGGATGGACTCACAAAAGGAAAGGAGAAATGAAAGAAATTATGGTGTACCAAGTGTAGGATTGAAGTCCATCACAAGGATGAGTGTTCATATGTCATGTTGTATTTGGTGACTGGAGCACCTAATCCACTACTAGCAGGGGGATATTGCGAGATATGCAAGAAATGGGGACATCATCCAACTGAGTGTCCATTACTAAAAATGTACCAGAGTACCCCAAGGAACTTGTTTTGCAATTTTTACAAGTTCGTGGGACATGAAGAGAAGGATTGTCGCACGTTAGATTCAATTAGGGAGAACACTTCAAACATGTACATAATTTAGGAGGATAATGTTGTAGCAGAAGGAGGTGGTCAAAAATATAATAATAATAGAGGCTTTAATCCAGGGAACAGATGAATTTTTGGCAGAGGCCAAGGAAGAGGGAATTTTGGGAGAGGAGGAAGAGGATTGATTATATGTTACAATTGTAATCAACCATGACACTTAGCATGTGACTTCTTGAATCTGTTTACAACATGCACATATTGTAGAGCACTAGAAAATGAAATAGAATATTGTCCTCAACTAGTTGTGAAATAACAAGAAAGAGGGAACCCAAACCATAATCCAAATTAGGATGTATAGAAAATATCTACCGAAAAATGCAATGAGGGACCAAGAATAATAGTTGTTACGCGTAGAGGAGCTATAACGAAATTTGATGTGACAAATGGAGGAAAGAAGGTTGAGCAATGGGTAAGGAAGTTAGCAGGGCCTATGCCAACCTTTGATCCTCAACAAGAAAAGGAGACATATCAAAAGGTGAGAAAAAAAGTACTTGGAAAATATTAGGGAGCATCAACATCATCTGCGCCTCATGAGGGAGATTGATTTATGCCAGAGAAACCAACTAGGAGTGTGAGCACTATAAGAGAATTATTGAGAAATTGTGTAGAGATAATAAAATATGAAACCATGTTGAATACACTATATGACATGATTGATCACTACACACAAGGAAATGAATCTCCCATCTCACAAAGGGTGGTGAATAAGGTATTGTGCAAGAAGAGGAACAACAAAGATTTTAGATTAAGTGCGTAAATCAGGGAGTATGATGTGGATAATGTTATCTTGGACTTCGGGTCTGACTTGAATGTTTTAACTAAGTAGACCTCAGATATTATGAGAAAACCCAAACTATTATGGTCTTATGTTCAGTTAAGGCTCATGATTCAACACAAAATAGTAATGATTGGTCATTTGACAGAAGTACCTATGAACACAGATGGGGTGCGCAATATAGCAGACTTTGAAATTATTGAGATCATGGATGATAGTCAACCATATGTAACACTGATGGTACTGAAATGGGATTTTGAAAACCAGATGATCATTAAATTGAAGAGGAGGGAGATGAGATTTGAAGTTGGAGAGTTGAAATTTACTACACCCTTGGACCCATCAGAATGAAAGAGATACATAGAGCCAACCTAAGTATTATATACATATGTGCACAGAAGAAGAAGGGATACTAGGGAGTGCGCAGTGGCGAATATAGAAGTACAACACGCAATAAGAGGAATGAAGCAGAGAATAAAGCATAGAGAAGAATAAAGCAGAGAAGAAAGTAAGAGAAGAAAGTAGGCAAAAAAGAAAGATGACAACTCGACGTGCTAAAGCTAGAAGGACCCACAAAAGCAGGAAGAAAAACAATGAAAATACAAAAGTAGCATGCAGATGGAAAAGCAGGTGAAATCATCCTGAACAACAATTTAACTGGAGTAATCATGCAATGTAATAGGGTTTTGGGATGAACAAAGTAGGGTTTTAAGCCATAGAATTTATGTATGAATATGTAATGGGTTGGGATATTAGGGGTTATATGTTCGGTTATGCTCTGCTAGTTATTGTTAGGGTTCTTTTCTATTCTGTTGAAGAAACAAATCTATGCTTGAATTCTAAGGAGATGATGCAGAGAGAGAGAGTGGCTTGCACTGTAGAGTGGGTAGGCTAGGATAAAGGAAATATAACCATCATGTATCTTTGTAAGCACAATGTGAAAGCCTAAAGAAATTACCAAATGCATAATAAAGAAGTCAGTTGTTGTGGACGTAGCCTAGAGTTGGGTGAATCACGTTAACTACTGTGTTGAATTTATTTTATATGATTGTTCATGGATTTTGTCTGGATGCATATTATATTATATTTTTCTTATGTATAATAATTGCTCAATAACGACTATTAAAATAATGAGTTCTATGGTAATATGGAATATAATGGTAATATGAATATGAATTTATTAAATAGCTCAAGAAGAACAAAGGAATAATTATGCACACAACACCAATAAGTAAGAATGAATAGAATGGTGACCTCCCATTCCCTCACTATTGCAGAAACCTGGTTCTTACAGTCCCAATAGATATCTTGGGTGAGAATTCATCTGTACATGTAGGCGATTCTGAAAGGGTCGACGTCTGAAGGGTTTTGTTGGTCAAATATAACTAGAACCTAGGGTCTTATAATCACGTGCAGTGCCAACAAATGGTTACGTTGCCATGACCTAGAATTTGTCATTGTAGGAATGTTTTGGAGGCCGACTAAGAAAGATATATCAGAATGGTTGGAAAGGAAGGAATGGGAGTTTTCTTGGAAAGAGAACATAGACCATCGGATGAGTGACAAGAAATGGATGCAAAGTTATGTGTATACAGAAAAACATGAAATTTTCTTTGGAAATTTTTCAATTATTCTGACTGAGTGGATAGAAATATTAGTGGAGAATACTGGAAGGTACAACACTGCAACAATGATGAATTGGACTATTGAGTTGGTAAGACAACTGAGTTTTGTAAGAAACCCAACTACTTGCATATTTGATTTCTGGTTGGATAGCATACTAGGAGGATACATTACATAATTTGCAGTAGATTGTACCCAATCATATAATGTTTCAGAAAGGGACTTTTTCAAAGGTCCATGCAGAAGGTTCATGAAATCATTGGGTACATGGATAAACATGTTGTTGTGTGACAAGTGTGTGATGACGATGGAATCCGACTGCTAAGGGGCTTAGCATGCATAGGGGAATTGAAGGATGAAAAGATGATAGTATGAGAACAGGAGAGAATGAAGGAAACGATGAAGAAGGAAGGGAGGGACTCAGGATGCAAAGGAATGAAGAGGGTATACCAGAAGAAGAATATGAGTTTGGAGTATTGCATGGAGGAAGGAGGTACAAAAGGAAAAAGACTGGGGATGAGAAAGGAAAGATGCGCAGTGAGCCAGAGGGGAGAGAACCTTGCACAATAGTCCAAATCACGGAAATACTACGTATAGGATTAGAAGAAGAGTTCCAGTCCAGTCCAGTAATAGAAGAACCATTAAGTCCTACTCAGACTAGGTTCTATGTCAAATCTATGACCCTATGTGTGTCACCACAATCAGATATAACAGTTGAAGACTTATCAAAATCACTTATAGTTAGCCAAGAAGGACATAGTAGTAGCAATCCAAGTAGTGGAAGCAGTGCACAAAATCAGAGTCAACCAACATTACTAAGAGGAGGGACTACACAAAGAAACATGGAAGGGGTAGACAACACCCTTAGACTACATGAGTTCCAAGGAGTTGGGTCAAAGGACCCATAAAAACATATGTTTTTCAGTGAGACAATTCAGGCCGCAAAGAATGTCCAGGATAAGGCCGTGAATATTGCGCATTTGGCTACAAAATTTAGGGGATGTGTGCTAGTCTAGTACATGAAGTTGTAGAGTGCCACATGTACAGGAAAATACAGTACATTGGTAGAAATACAACAAGCATTGCTAAAAGAGTTCAAGAAGCCAAAGTCTAAGTCACAATACATTATGGAACTCAAAGAGATTAAAATGGTGCAAACTAATTCAGTATGGGACTTTTGTCAAAGATTCAAGGACACTATGGGTAGACTAACTTTCCATATCGCCAATCAATAGCATCAAGAATGGTTTATTGCAGGACTATTACCACACATTCACAGGCCATTGATTAACAGAAGGTTGCATCGCAACAACAGGTGTTGGGAATTGTAATCAAATTCGAATAATCTCATATAGGAGACAATGGAGAGATGGCCTAGGTTATAACGCAATTGGTTGCATTGATGGTTCAACTGGAAGAACTCAAAAAAGTAAATGAGAAATGAAAGCAAGTTTGGTGTACCAAGTGTAGGACTAAATTCCATCACAATGTCGAGTGCCCAACTTTCACACAGTATTTGGTGACTGGAGAACCAAATCCACTACCAGGAGGGGGATGTTGTGAGATATGTAAGAAATGGGGACATCATCCAACTGAGTGTCCATTACTACAAAAGTATCAGAATACCCCAAGGAACTTATTTTGCAATTTTTTCAAGTTCGTGGGACATGAAGAGAAGGATTGCCACGCATTCAATTTAGTGAGGGAGCGCACTTCAAACATGTACAAGATTTAAGAGGAGAATATTGTAGCAGAAGGAGGTGGTCAAAAATATAATAATCAGAGAGGCTTTATTCGAGGGAATAGAGGAAATTTTGGTAGAGGCTGAGGCAGAGGGAATTTGGCAGAGAAAGAAGAGGACCGATTATATGTTACAATTGTAATCAACCAGGACATTTAGCTCATGACTACCCAAATCCATGTACAACATGCACATATTGTAGAGAACTGACCCATGCATCAGAAGATTGTCCTCAACTAGTCGTGAAATGGTAGGCAAGAGGGAACCAGAACTAGAATCCAAACCAGAATGTACATAAAATATTATTCGAAAAATGCAATGAGGGACCAAGAATATCAGTTGTTATGCACAAAGGAGCTAGAACAAGAGATAATGTGACAAATGGAGGAAAGAAGGTTGAGAAATGGGTAAGGAAGTCAACAGGGCCTATTCCAACCTTTGATCCTTAGCAAGAAAATGAGGCATATCAAAGGGCAGGAAAAGAAGTACTTGTACAACATTGGGTAGCATCAACATCATCTACGCATCATGACAGAGATCGAGTTGTGTTGAAGAAACTAACAAGGATGGTAAGCACTATAAGAGAATTCTTGAGAAGTTGTGTAGAGCTAATAAAATATTAAATTGTGTTAAATACACTATATGACATTATTGATCACTGCATACAAGGAAAGGAAACTCCCACCGCACAAAGGGTGGTGTATTAGGTACTACGCAGGAAGAGGACCAATGGAGAATTTAGATTTATTGTGCAAATTGGGGAGTATGATGTGGATGATGTTATCTTGGACTTGGGTTCTGACGTGCATGTTTTACCTAAGAAAACCTAGGAGATGATGGGAAAACTAAAAATAATATGTTCTCTTGTTCAGTTAAGGCTCATGAATCCACACAAAATAGTACCAATTGGTTGTTTGATAGGAGTACTTGTGAACATAGATGGGGTGAGCAATATAGCAGACTTTGAAGTTATTGAGATCGTGGATGATAATCAACCATTTCCATCACTGATGGGACTGGAATGGTATTTTGATAACCAGGAGATCATTAACTTGAAGAGGAGATATGTTAAGAACCAAATATCAATATAGCATAGAAAAACCTCAGAATAAGTACTCAACACCTTGAAAAAGAGAGAATTTAAGATAATAAGCCTCTTTGAGGGGGCAGCCTCCTTTTACCCCACATAAATGTTCAAGTACAAGATGATTCCAAATGAAAATGTCTCCTTGGTATATATAGGAGACTAGGAAGTATAATTACAACTAATGGAATAAATCCAACATAAATAAAATAACATTGCTAATCTAATATGCCCCAATTAAGGGGTAATGAGCCAATATTAGGGCTTAACAAGATAAATGATATTTGAAATTGGAGAGTTGAAATTTACTGCACCCTTGGACCCATCATAAGGAAAGAGATACATAGAGCTAGCCAGAGGAAATGACATTGACAACTTATATAACATGATTGTGTGAATGGATGATTATGTAAACCCCACTGTAGATGGTGTGCTAAGTTGGAGAAGTGTCATTTCATGTGCATCATATTCTGAAGAAGGTTTAGAGCATTGGAAACATAGGATGCATGAGGTATCAACTAGACGATGTGTTCACATAACCCGATCTTAGCAATGGATTGGAACAAAATTACATGATCCACCAAGGTATGATGAATTGAATGATATAATTTTGTTTATAATAAAAATTGAGTTGTTGGTTCCTAAACAACAAAGGATTTTAGCACTTGATGTTTTACTAAAAGTGACTCTATCCAGATGTTAGGATGCACACAAAGAAGGAATGAAAGAATAGCCACAGTGTATAAGGCAAATCCAAGTCAGGTTTGGTACTAAGGGAGAAAATATTGAACAAAAGTATACATGAGACAGTGATCCAGTAGGTCATGTTGAGCATTGCAATACTTTATGGAGTTCAGTACCAAAACAAAATGGATGCACAAATTTATACATACACTGGACACAATTCTGAAGAGATGGTATTTGGAATTTTGGAAATGTGCAAAGAGACAACAAGATGGGAAGAGTTGGCTCAGAGGTTCAAAGTCACATTTATGTTTGAACATGAATATCCATCAATATATGAAATTCTATAGGATATTCAAACTAATACATTCTCAGAAGAAGGGTTGATAGAGGTAGTAAAAGTGTGCAGTGCGCACAAAGCTGCTATGATTGTCCATGAGTTATTGGAGTGTTACAATGTGTCTAAGGAAGAACATGATGAAAAATATCCCAGAAATGTACGAGTACCTGAGATGGAAGGAGAACGGGTAGTAGAAGGGCCAGAGATTGAGTTCGTCACATACACCCAGTTAATAAATATGTGGAAGGTAAACATTGGGATGATAGAGAATCCAAAGTTTGCATAGATAGGGGATTATTGGAGTGATGAAAAAATCGAGCAGATTGCAAAATTGTTGCACGAATATCATGACCTATTCCCAATGAAATTTTCATAGATGAAGGGGATAGTAGGGGGATTAAGAGAGATGAAGATTCTCTTGAAACGAGGGGCTAAGATAGTGTGAAAGATACCTTACGGGTTAAATATTAAGTACAAGGAAAAGGTAAAAGCCGAAATAGACAGGATGTTGGACGCAGGATTAATTGGATCGGTATAAGAATCTGAGTGGATCATTCTAATGGTAGTGCAAGAAAAGAAGAAAAAAATAATCATGATTTGCTTGGATCTGAGGAAGTTGAATGATGTGTGTTTACATGAACCATTTCCAACACCATTCACAAATGAGGTACTGGAGAACATAGGAGGCCAAGAAAATTATTCTTTCAAAGATGGATTTTCAGAGTACCATCAGATAAAAATTGCATAGGAGGACCGACAAAAGACTAATTTTGTGACATAGTGCTGGATGCAGGCCTAGTCAGGGGAAAAGGTTATTTTTGGAAGAGAAGCATGTTATCAATTTTTGAATGTTAGATGAATGAATTAACTAGTTAGATCTGGTATTCCACATGCATGAATAGAGTGATTGTTATAATTATATGTTAGACCGAATGAATAAAGATTATAGAGTACAACCACAAATCTCCACTCATTACCAGGTTGCAAACACCTGAGTATTGTAGCCACCCATAGAGCTATCTCGAGCGAGACTGTGCAGTACACTCTATGTGTTGTGTCTCCTTCTGGTCTACCAGAGGGGTTGATAGTTTTAGAGGGATTTTGTTGGGAGCTTATAAAATATGAACCAGGGTCAATCTAGGATAGTAAGGTAGGATTAGAATAACCCATAAAGAATCCTAAGTAGAAAATACAAATAACAATGAATGGGTAAAATCCAACAAATGGTTCTGATGTCGGTTGGTTCGAAGAGAATGGGATTGAGTATATGAGATTTGTGGAATATGTTATCACCATGAAAATTTTGGCGTGAAATCAATATTTCAGGACTTAGCGAGGTGATAAACCAGTTTGGAAGCCTGATGAACTGGAGAAGGGGTTAAATATAGCAATAAGAGGCTAAATATGGAGGGAGCACGGAGCTAATGGGACCTGATACGACGTAGATCAGTAGCACTCTAGATTAATGGTCAAGGACCATTTCGTGGGGAGAAGATGCATCGAGGATAATTTCATAAAGTGGGCTGAAATATAAACCGTGGTTTTCGGTTGGGACCACGTAGCGCCACTAGGTGCATTTCAGGGTGAAAATCAGGCTTCCCCAAACCAATCCCTCATGCCCCTGAAATTGGAAAAGTATAAAAGGGTATTTATTTGGTTATTTTATTATTTTTCAAACACTAGACCATTTGAAAGATGGCGCGACCTCCCTTGTTTGACTGCAGCTCAACAGTATGTCATTGCATGCCATTTCTACTCATTTCCAGGCATTTTTCATCATCGCCATGGACCCTATCATCACTTCAGTAACAAAGAAATACCCTGTGTTGAATGAAAAATCCCTAATTGACTGAGATTCATACGTTTTCAACATCGAAATCACCATTTTGCCCCTCTCTGTGTCCAAAAGAAATCTTTCCGATAATGTAGGAAGGCGTATACTATTCCTTGAAGCAATCCAGGCCACCATAATACCTTATGTTGTTGAAGTCACTTTCCCTTTTCCCGAATTCATAGGTTGGTGTGCAGAGCAGTATTCACATGAAAAAAGAGTCATTGTAAATAAACAGGTGCCCGAGGTCATGTGTAGGGTAGAGAGTATATCAACTCGAGATGCCCTCGGTATACCGGAGTCTTTCTCCATGATGTCTGAACCTTTCAATGAAGAAAATCTAATTAGGCTATACAAAGAGTGTCCATCAGAAGTCAAATATCTATTTTTACAGACAATTGGCAAACCAAAACATTTTTCAGAGAGTTTGTCTTTGCCAATGAACATGAATATAATGGTCATTGAATTCCAATGGGTGTGTTCCCTTTTGAGTCAGGTCTTAGGTCTAGATAATGATAAACATGTGGTCGAATTCATGCTCGGTTTCCTATTGGTATTTTTCAAGTCAGAGTCTGTTCAGTCAGTCTATATTGGTTTTGATCATTTCATAGCTGATAATATCCATAAACAACTAGTGAATTTTCGCTCTCTAAGGCATTTCAAATATTACACCTATTTGCTGAAGATTTTCTTGGAAACCAATAAGAGAGAATTTCCTGAAGCAACATTCATATCAACTAAATGTAAGAGGATTAAATTGATCATCTTCATCAACAAATTCATGTCCAGGGTTTACAATTTGATTTTCATTACCAGCCTACCTAGAGTTTTGGATGACATGAGGAGCTATCTACAGCCAAATCTAGAAAACAAAGTGGGTGCCTGGGTATTATTCATGCATTCAATAGTGATTTGGGTTTATGGTTGTCATGAATCCCCCTATCTATTGTCTATTTTTCTGACCCCCAGAGTCTTTTACCTTGAATTCATCAGGCAGAGAATTATATTAGAGCCAGGGCATTTCCTGAAATTGCACAAAACCTCCAACTTCAAATTCCCTTTTATCATTGACCCCTTCATTGTCAAAACTAGATCATTGTTGGTTTCTTACTCTTCTTTACTGGTTGAGTTTGTTGACCCAGGGTTCATTTCTTTTTGGGTTTCCAACAAAGCCTCTAAAAGTATCGGCCCTCCTGGTAAACCAGAAGGCAACACAACACACAGAATTCACTGCATAGTCTCACCGGAGATAGCTTTAATGGGTGGTTGCAAGAATCAGGTGTTTATAGCCTAGGATTGAGGGTGAGATAAGCGAGCTATATGTTGAACCATTATTATAACTTGTAAACATAGTATAGTGTCATTGACAAATAAGCAGGAAATGGAATAACTCATTCATTAAGCATAACGATAACTACTGAAGGCAAATAAATATATGCATGCATTCATCACATAACAAATATTTTACCATGGTTCACCACCTCCTGGGATATGTCCACAAATATTTGTCTCTCATCTCTTTTATTATATTATTTCCGCATCTACAGCGTTGTGCACTTTACAACTCTTCTCAGTCGGGTAAGATCTATATGATGCGGACTAGATCGCACCAGGCTCCACATCCTATGATCTAACCCTCAAGATATACCCTCCTTCATCTCCCTAACTCAACAACTTATACAAAAGTGTTCATACAACAAAATATTACATATCGCATCAACTCATGCATACCTAAACAACAATATCATCAACTTGATAATACTTCAAATCCTTCTAAAACAACCCAATTAAAAACCAACCCTCTATGATACCTTGGTATCTATTTTTATACATTTTTTGGCTCTTCAGTCATTACAGTACATTACCAAAACCATAACCCTACCGTCATTAGGTCTTCCCTACATGCGCGCGTGTTTCTCTTCCTTCCAACTGTCGCTTTCCTCGTGCATGCTTTCTTTCCCAAAATCACCTTGATTTTCTGCTTTCACCTTTGGCATGCCTCCAACAGGCCCCAAAAATTGACATGTGGCTCATCCTGAGCCACATAACCTTTGTGTGCTTCCTCGATCTCCTTGGTGATTTCCTGGAACTTTTACTTGATCTCTTCTGCCTGTGTCTATGCCTGCGCGATATTCTCCTTGAGTGTGTCCACTATCTGGACTGCAACTTCATCAGTGATCAATTCCACACACTCTGCCTGGGTCTGTGCTATATGTGAATTGGCTTCCTCTTCTTGTGTCAGGACTTCTGCTACCCACTCTTGCAACAGTTCTATTTGAGCCTTCCTCTCTTGTTTCTGTGTTTGTGCAGTGGTGAGATCTGCCTGCAATTTCTTCATGTCCTGCACCCCTTTGACGCGTTCTATAATTGACATTGTTTTCTACCTCTGCTTGAGTTCTTGTATCACTGCGTTGATCCTTTCTTCTTCCTTGTCCCACTTTTGGATCTGTTGATCCTCCTCTAACTTAGTCCACAACTACACTGCTTTATCAAGCAAGTCAGCTACTATGATGACCTATTGCTCTATCTTGTGTAGCTACACTGTTGCCTCCTGCTTTCTTTTCTCCTTTACTACTAGTGGTGTGGTTGGTATGAGTTTATCCTGCTTTCTTTGCTTCCTTTGCTCCTTCTGATATTGATCAATTTCCTGTGCAATCTGATCAATCTTCTCTGTTGTTGTGATTTCATCCCTCCACGCGACCTGTGGAATCTTCTCGTAAGTTCCTACCACTTTATGCTCCAATCCTTTCATGCACTCCCTTTCTTCTTGGGTCTCATATTTAGCCTGCTCATAGACTATTTCCAGCGTGTCCCGTTTCTTTGTTACATGCTTCAATTCAGCTAAGTTTGTGTATGATCGAGACTGTACCTCGTGGTTTACACTAAATTGAAACTTGTGTAATGCCCCAGATGGTATCTGCATCAACACCAGTTGAATTTGGCTGAATTTCTTCAAGGGTGTCTGCCCCACAATCTCTTCCATGAACAACATACTAGGGGTGATGTGGAATGTTATGTTTGGCTACAGTATTTTCTGGATTGAATCTCGTTCTTCTTCTTGCACTCTTTCTTCTATCTACAGTGCTAATGATTTGGTTCCCTTGCTGCTTGTTGTCTGCCCTTCCCTGATTTTCTTGAGGAGTTGTCGCATGTCTGCCAGTTCCTCTTGAATCCTATCCATGTGGTGTGTAGCCTGGTCAAAATCTTCGGATAGATAATCCTGGACCATTCGGGCTATCATTTCTCCATCGTCATCCATGATCATATACTCTGGTAGTGTTCTTTGTGCATTCGTTTTCTTACGCGTGCCTTCTATTTGTGTGGTTGGCCTCTTGGTTCCCATTGCTTCATGTGAGTTAGGACTTGGGGTGGTCTCCTACACTCCCTCATCATGTTTCTATTTTTCATTGGACGACTGTGTATTCTCCTTTTTCCCCTTCTGGGCCCCTGTCTTCGTTGTGCCTTCATTTGTCTGCGTGGTTGTTTTCTGGCCCGTCCTTCATTTCTTGGGCACTTGGATTTCCTGATGCTACGCTTCTCCCCGTCCTACCTCTTCTTCTACTATCCTTTCCATCAAACCTTGGGTGATAGCTGGAATCCTCCATTCATCGTCCCATTCATTGATGACCATGTCGATGTCACCCTCTATGATGTAGTAGCCACCACTTATCAGGATCCTTTCTCGCATGTATCCACATTGTATGTCATGTGGCCTTGAAATTGACGATGTCAATATACCGTGCGACAACCTCTGGTTTTATTCTCCACATTTTGGAGATGGCTTCCTATAGGTAGAATAGGTATCCTTCAAATATGGACCCATTCATCCTTTTGTTCCTAGCATCTAGCCTGACTCTAAGCAAAAAATATCTCACTCCCTGATTCGGTTTGGGTCTGGTACAAAAAATTACATACCTTGGTTCCTTCCAGCCTATAAAGGCTATTAATGTGATCAACCATGAATAGTGAAACTTTGTTCCTAGATCCTGCACGTCCTTGCAATCATCCAGGAACAAGTTCAAGAGATACGGTGCCCATCTCACTGTCGTGTCTTCTGCACACTAAGATGCAACTGCGACAACTCCAGCTGGAACTTCCTCTCTGTGACATTTTCTTAGTAGTTTGTAGGCTAAGAGTTTCACGCCCAATTGTGGCATGACATCATTGATCCTCTTGATGATGATCCCTCTTATCCCCCTGTCAATGCCATACTTCTTAGTCATCGCTTCTGCTAGTGTCTTCTCCCTGGATTTGTCATCCAGAAACTGCATGGGATCCATGCCCTGGGATGGAAATCCTATTATGTTGGCCATAAGCTCTACGTCTATCGAGACACACTTGTCTAACCATATGTCCCCACCATGCCTGACTGCTAACAATTGTTTGATGCATGCGGTTGAGTACTAACCTTTGCCAAAATGTGGTAGGTCCAACAGACCTAAAATTTCTGTCTTCTCCAACCCTATTGCCCATTGGAGTGGATGATTAATCGATTCCCCAAACTGATTTGAGTCCACCGTCTCAATGTAAACTCTATTTGCAAGTTTTGGAAAGTTGTATTCATTTGCCACATCATGGTCTGAGTATTTGAGCTTCCCTATATGAACTAGCAGGTCTTGTCCTACGTGTACCCCATCTGGTATCTACGGCAGAATAAATTTTGTGGTCGGTTTCTTACAAGGTGACCTGGGTATCTGTATCTTGTCTTTCTTCTGTGGTGGTGGATTACTCGAAGTTCTAGCAGCTTCCGGTTGTTCCTCAGTATGCCATTCTGACCAACCTGTGACATCTTCTCCTATTCCTTCTGGTGGGTGGTCTGATATGGTCGTTTGAGAATCGTCTGGATCAACTACTGTTTTCAAATTTGGCGTTGCTCAATTGACTTTTGGAGCTTCTTCGGTGTTCTCTGGTTGCACCTCCTTCAGGGTTTCTTCTTCCTAGTTCTGTGACTCCTATACTTCTGTCGGTGTATCTGTAATCTTTCCCTTCGGTGTTGGCTATTAGGTTTCCTCCACTATCAGTGTGGGGTTCACCGGTGTTGTGTCTGGGCATGGGATTTTGTTGACATTGACGATCTCCGACAAGTGTTGTTCACCTTCTTCCATATGTACTTGTTACTTGGTTTTAACTCTGGTTGGTCTGACAGTCTAGCTTGCTTCTTATTTTTTTTGTGGTGCCATGGTGGTGAGTCTCAAATGTTTTCTAGGTTTGACTGATCTATGTGACTTATGTGAACTTGCTCTGTGCTTTTCAACCTCGATCGCTCTCTGTCTTCCCTCTTTTCGCGAGTAGACTATTTGCTCCCGCATTTGTGTGTTGTATGTGCTTTCCATGAAGCTTGTCAAGGATGCTTCCTTAATTGTTGATTCAATGCACCTCCAACGGTTTCGTACTTGGCATTACTCTGCCTTTCCACCTCCAGTTGGCACAATTAATGTGGCATCCCATCGGTCCTTTGCGTCCTTTAATTCTTCCTATTGCTATCTTGTTGTACTGTTTTTGTTAATTTCCTTTTCCCGCTTGTTTCCCTTTTATGTGGTTGTTTTCCTTCTCCTCACCGAATTTGTGGTCTAAGTGTGTGTGCCCTTTATTCCTCCGATGCACTATGCTTTTGTTGGTTCTTTTTTATATACATTTTTATTTTTTTTACTCTACGGTGGGTGGTCGACTGTCCTTGTACAGCTTCAGTCGACTCCCATTGATCATCCCTCTAAGTTTTGCGCCTGATAAGTCTTGTAACCGTACAACTCCTCCATCTGTGACATATTTTACTTTGTATGGTCCTAACCAATGCATTCTGAGCTTTCCTGGGTGTTGAAACGATCTGTTGTCATACATCAGTACTAGATCTCCTTCCTTGAAAGCTTTCTTCTTTATGTGTCTATCGTGCCAAGTTTTGTACCTTGCTTTTTGAACTTGTTGGTGGAATCTAGCTAATATCCAATCTTCCTCCATGGTCATTAAATAATTCAATCTCTCCTATACTATGCCTCATTCTGTCATTTGTGTGATTGTTGCTATGCACAAACTTGGTACTAAAAATTCTAAAGTCACCACTGCTTCTTGGCCATAGACCAGTTTGGATGGCATGTGCCCTGTCAACGTTTTTCATGTAGTTCTGTAGGCCCATAATATTGGTGGTACTTTGAGGTCCCAGTCATCCCTATTGACGTTACAGATCTTTGTCAGTGCATTCTCCAAGATTTTGTTAAATGCTTCCACTGTGCCATTTTCCTGTGGATGATATGGTGTGCTCTTTTGATGATGGAATTCAAACTCTTCGGTCATAGTGCTAATGGTGATGTTTATGAAGTGTGTGCCTTTGTCATTCATCAAAAATCTTGGGCACCCAAATCTAGTGATCACTTGCTTGAATAAGAAATGCACTGTTTCTTATGCGCTGCAATCCTTCACTGGTGCGGCCTTCGCCCATCTGGTTAGGTACTCTGTCGCGGTTATAATGTACCTTGCTCCTGTTATTTTTGCTAGTGGGTTGATTGGTCCCACAAAATATATTGCCCACTTGTCGAATGCATGTAATGCTACTTGTGGTCATAATGGCATCTCATCCCTTCTATTGGGTTTGCCTACCCTTTGACAGACATCGCATCTTTGACAGTACTCCTTCGAGTCTTTGTGAATCGTTGGCCACCATATTTCTGTGCGCAATACCTTCTATGCGGTAACTTTACCAATGTAATGTCCTCCTGCTATTCCCTCGTGGGATTCTGCTAAAACTCTGGGTCTCTCATTCTCTAACATGTACCTTCAAAAGATGCTATCTACACTCATTTTGTATATGTGTCCTGCAATTACTTGATAGTTGGCAGCACGGAATATCAGGTTTTTCTTCTGCGTGGTGTTATATTCTTGTGGCACGGTACATGTGCTCAAGTACTAAATGATATCTGCGAAGTATTCATCAGCGATCTGGACTGAGAATAACTGTGCATCCATAAATTTGTCTTCTAAATTTGTAGGTTCTTCTCAATTTGTAATGCTTGATAGGTGGTCAGGTCCTATGTTCAATTTTCCTGGTTTGACTATTACTTCAAATTCAGATTCTTGAAATAGGAGTAACCATCGGTGGATTCTCCCCCCCAACACTGGCTTGTTGACTAGGTATTTCTGAGTTGAGTGATATGTGAACATCTTGAAGTTTTTTCCAAATAAGTAATGCCTGAACTTTTGTAGTGCGTAGACCATATCTAGGCCTTCTCTTTCTTCTCACGAATGTTATCGGGTGATCCAAGTCTCTTGCTCCTGGCTACGCCAATATAGCTCCCAATGCTATGGTTGATGTGTCTACATGGATGTGGAATGTCTTCTCCCAGTATGGAAAGACTAATATTGGTGCAGTGACCATATTTTCCTTTAGGGTATCCAGATCGTGTTGGCACTCGCCGTTCCACTAAAACTTTGTATCCTTTCTTAACAATTTTTCCATTGGTGTAGTAATCTGGGCTTACCCTTTGATAAACTTCCTGTAGTATCCTGTGTGTCCCAACGTCGCTCTTAGATGACAGACTTTTTTTGGTGGTGGTAAGTTAACAATTACTGCAATCTTTGTAGGATCTACGAGTAAACCTTGTTTTCATACTATATGGCCCAATAGTATCCCAAACGGTGTTCCAAATTATGCATTTCTTTATGTTTAGTGATATCTGACACTGTCTGCATCTTTCTAACATTAGCCATAATAATTCTACATGTTATGTCAACAAACTGTAGACTGTCCAATCATCCAGGTGTACTTCGATATACTAGTGGATGAATTCCTTAAATGCAACAATGACTACTCTGGAAAAGATTGTTGGTGCATTCTTCAGTCCAAACGATATGAATACGTACTGATAAGATCCACATTCTATCGCAAACATGGTCTTGTATATGTCTTCTTGTGCTATCTTGATCTAATGGTAGCCTGAAAATCCATCAGAGAATGAGTAGGCTTTATGTCCTCCTACATTTTCTAACACTTCATCTGTGAAAGGTGTAGGGAATGGGTCATGTAGGCATGCATCCTTCAACTTCCTCAAGCCAATGAATATTCTTATCCCTCCCCGTTTCTTGTCCTTTACTACCATTGGGCTTATCCATTCTGATTCTTCGACCAGTTCTATGATGTCGGCTTCGAGCATATTATCGATCTCAGCTTTGATTTTTTGTTTATAAATTGGGTTTAATCTGTAAGGTCGTTGTCTGATCGATCTCACTTCAGGGATGAGTGGTATCTTCATCTCTCCTAACTCTTCATCTATACCTTTCATTTCTGTAAATGTCGTGGGAAACAAGTCATTGTATTCATGCAATAACTTTGTTATGCTTTCCACTGTTTTCTCATCCCAGTAATCTCCAATGATGGCCATTTTAGGATGCTCCATTGTCCCAATGTTGACTCTCTTTACTTGGATCGACATGGAAATGACTTTTAATTCTATGTGTTGACCTTCTACATATCTTTCTCCTTCTTCTTCTTCAATCTAGATAGCGCATAGATCATCTTCATCCGGTGCTTCCTCTTGTACATGGTAACATGACAACAGTTCCTTAACCGTTTGTTTGTTCTACTGTTGTTATTTTGTGATAAGTTCTATTTTGGGTTATTTGATGAATGTCATTCCTCTTATCTTTTTAAGAGCTACATCTATGTTGGGGTTCTCATGCTCGAATGAGAAAGTAACTGTGAAATTATGTTGCAATGTTGTCCAGGTCGTAGTTCCTTTGTGTAATTCCTAGTCTGTATACCAGTTTGCTGGTATGCCCTCTACAGTGTGTATGAAATGATGAGGCCATTCCTATGGGGGTGTCATTTTCCACAGCGTTCTGCACTCCTCCAAGTGTTCCGTTGGTTCCCCTTGTCCATCATACTTTTGATGCTTGATGTTTTTTTTTTTTGCGTTGAACCTTATGTGCAATAATCGCTTACATTGGTACCAATATGTGATGGTCTCTTTGTGTGTTCTCACCATCTTGTCGGTGTGGCCTTAAGTGCTAGATCAAGTGCTAATAGTCCTTGGTTCTCTAAGACTTAGTCTTCATACTGTGCCAAGAATGTTTCTAAATCATTGACTCCGTGGAAAATGGGTGGTTCCCTGATTTTTGTGCTAACCCATCTTACTATGCAGTCTATTCTTGCACATATTCTCGTGGATACTTTGTGTAGCCATTTTTTCCAATTCTCTAAACCGGTATCTGAGTCTGTTGCACATGAAGTAATGCACCGCCAACTGAGTATCACGTATACAGTTTGGTTTACGTAATCCTCATTGCGCACAGTTTTTCTATATAACTGACCGATTTCCTCTAATTCTAGGCAAGTAGGTTCTAAAAACCTCTCCCCTTCTGATGGGTCCAATGGTGCGATGACCCTGTATTCACCTGATTCAAATGTCATTTTCCTGGTCTTCAAGTTGATTATGGCCTGGTTGTCAAACACCCAATCCAGACCAAGTAACGCTGGGTAAGGTGTTGTGTTGTCCACTATTTCAATGACTTCAAAATCTTCTTTAGTGTGCACTCCATCTAGGTCTACTGTCATTCCTTTCGGTCTACCGATTGGTAGTACTCTGTGTTGGTTTGCCATTTTCAATTGAACAGGTGAATATCCTAGTGTGGGCTCTCCCATGCATTGCCATGTCTTCTTTGGTAATACATTAACTTCAGATCCTATAACTAGTATGATGTCTCCCATATCGAAATATCCAATGTTGGAATTCAGTCTAAACTCCCTACTTGTTCTTCTTCTTGTGTGTAGGTGATTGACTATTTTTTGTTCTAGTTTTCCTTTCGTCTCAAAGCTACATTTTTCTAGTATGTTTTGAAATATTTTCACAGATGATGGATCATTTAGTACCTTTACACATGATTTAAAAAATCCTTTGATTGTACTTACTTGTCCCATGGGTTTCATTTCGTTGGTATGATCCAATGATGGAGGCATATCATACTCTGGTGCTTCCTTGTTTTGTTGCGTAGTTGAAGTGGACGCCATGTCTTCCTTCTAAAATTCTTGTCTAGCTTCCTTAATTATTTCCTTCTCATTCTGCGCATCAAACTGCTTCCTTGGTTTGGTGTTCTTCTTTATCCACTGGTTTTTTACTAGTTCTTGTCGAACTGTGTCGTTTCCTGTTTTATCTCCTCCGCAAGTAACTATATTGTTGTTTCTTCCTTCATCACTTGCTTCGACTAAAATCCATTGAACATTTTGGTTGTTCTGGTTCCTCTTTTATTGTATTTTTACTAACAATGTCAGACATTCTTTTGTGTCAAGTGGACATTCTTCTGATGCATGACAATACATACAAGTTGCTGGTGGAAGTGGACATTCCCTTGCATAATGTCCCGGTTGTTGACAATTGTGGCACACCACTGGTCCTCTACCTTGACTGAAACCTCCTCTTGATCGTCCTGCACCTCTGTAGCCTGCTCTATCTCCTCTCGATGCATTATACTGAGGCTCCTGATTATAATACATGGTATTGTATTGAGGCTGTGATGCGTTGTACTATGGCTACACGTTATTGTATGGTTGTTGCACAATATTATATTGTTGTTGTGCAGTGTTGTATGGAGATGGAATTGGATTAAATTGTGGTGAATCTTGTCCAATCATCATTTCAGCCTACACTCTATATGCATCTGATGTCCTTTCTCGCATCAACTCCATAGTTCTACAATCTTTGTTGTCGTGGCCCACTGACTTGCAAAAGGTGCAATATGAACTCTTTGGGACTGTCTGGTATTTTTGCATCATCGGGTAGTGATAGGGTTCGTGACCCAGTTTCTTATAGACTTCACACCATGGTCCTCCTGTGGGTAATGATTTTGGCATTCCTACTGCCATATACTACGTGAATTTTGGACATTCGTTCTTGTGGTGTCCTTCTGTTCTGTATGTGGTACACCAAACAACTTCTCGTTTGTCCTTTTTCTTGTTTTGATTTAGCTGAAATGTTAAGTTCTTCAGATCCTCCTTCAGTTCTTCGATAGCTGTGTCCGTCTACTGGTACTGGTTTTCTTCCAGTTGCAAGGTTGTCTGTAGAGCCTCTGCCTGCATTTGAAAATTTGGTTGTCGCAATGGGTATTTTAAGTGTGGGAGTAGTGAATTGACAAACAAGTGTCGATGCTGCATATCGGTCATGAGATATTTTAACTTTCCCTTCAGTCGCTTGAATATCTAGTCAATATCCCATACTGATTCTCCTGGTTTCTACCGGATTTCTATCATCTCATTCATGTATTGATCCTCTGAGCTCGTGATCTGAAAATAGAGGGCTGACTTTTTTTTCTATGCAAGAACCCTCTACTCCATTAAAATAAAATTTTCAGGACCTTGCTCATCGTCATAGTTATGCAAGAAGTTTTATGTGTCAAAGCCATGCTTCTTTTAAATGTTTATGTGTGAGGTATTTTAAAAGGCTAAATGTTGTTAAAATAAATACACAGCAAACATAACTTGCAGCAAATATAACCAACAAACTCACAACAATAACAAGATGATAAAGGAGTTCACCCCTCTCTGGGCTACATCTCCTTGAGCCTCCATCAATGGACTTGGCTCTCTGGGATTAGTTTGTCAAAGATTCTTTTACACTCTACTGCTCAACTCCAATGGATTAATTAACTATACCATTGGGTTCAGAATACATAAAAACCCCAGAAATGACTAATAGAACTCTGAAAACGGATCTTGGCTCATCCGAGCATGACCTCTTCTACATGTGGCCTTGAGCTTCCCTAAGATTCCTTGTGGAAACAACACCTGTAAAAGTCCTCAAGTGCCTCTAAAACCTATTCCAATTTGTTCAGAGCATAACAATTAGCCAAAAATGACTATTCTGTCACAAAAAACAGACTTGGGCTCATATGAGCATGACCTCAATCAATGAGGGCTTCAAGCTCCCTGGATCTCTCTGAAACTTCAATGGTGAAAAACCTACAAAAGAAGTCTTCAAATGGATTTGAAAATAGTGCTAATGGATTCAAAACATCCAAAAACCCCTAGCTAGGCTTTTTCGGTACCTCATTTGGCCAAAAAATGAACAAGATAGGCCTCCTACCATTTTCCTCCTTCAAGCTTGTTGTCTCTGGTTCGCCAAAATGCACCTCTGTGTGCCCAACCTAGCACATGCGCTCAATCTCATGCTAAAACCTAGCACCGACGTGCAACTGCATAACCATGCGAACTGTAGGATGGTTAACGGAACTAAATCCGCAACCACCAAACCGTTGGGCATATGGGTAGGCTCCCGAAACCGAGGGCTAACCATTTTAAAAAACAAATCCCCCACGCGCAAAGAGGCAAGGTCATATGGTAAAAATAGAAACTGGGGGNGTTGTAACCATTGAAAAATCCTGTGCATTGCTCGGCGCATGGTCATATGCATCATACCAAAACCGTGGGCTTTTAAATCATTTGAAATGCGTGCGCGATCTCTGTGTGACAAAGGGTCATATGGTAATATGTGTGCGACTGGGGCCTAGGGCTAAGCCCCAGCCCAGACCCCCGCGCCAACCATAAAACAATGCAAATTTAAATATATATAAACTCATATATATAACAAGCAACAAAGTGTGGCACGTTGGTAGGGTGGACTTTGCAAAGACTTTTCCACGGTGGGGAGGTCCGGGGTTCAATCCCCACGGACTCCATAACATTTTAAACAACAACCAATTCCATGGTGCCACATGGAAGCCCATGCCTGGGCCACATGGCACCACTCCATTTGCCCATTAAATGCCACGTGTCGAAACATCATTCATCCAAAATCTGCCAATCAATGATTTCCACGTTATCAACTGCCACCTTAGCGTATGGATGTGCCATGTTAGTTGTACGGCCTCTGCCACGTCAGCTGTACGGACTATACAGTCAACAATTTTTTTTCCCTATTTGATGATTCGAACAGAACGCGATATCTCACTCATCTGACATCCGTTTGAACCCAAACAAGTTGCGTTGGGTTTGTAACAACGAGGTCTACGCACCCATTCGTTTTGAGGCAATTTTGAGAAATTTGATTTTTGAGCAAAATTTTGATCCCTGGTCCAGATTCTGATCACACCTTCCCACTAAAAGGCTTTTGGACCCACAAAATATTATGATTATCTATCTAATCTTCAATACTCTTCTTCTTCCAAGTTCTATCAACTGATTCTACTTCAAAAGTCTTTTCGACAATCACCTGGATATCTTGTCATGCCTTGCACTGCAACTAGCTATGTCCCTCAACCAATGTTCTCTGGCTGCTGCTAACCCACTATTCTCTTTGTTCTTGGAAAACTACCAACCTTCCCACTAAGAATCAAGTCCCTCTTGTGAACTCTTTGACATCAACACAATCTGCTCTCCAATGGCTGCAAAAACTTTCCTGTGACATCTTGTCACAAACCAAGAAAACCATCAATCTTGAATTTTTTTTATACAAGACTGAAAATAATGCCAACAAAGTCTTTTGGATCTTCAAGAAAACAATCGCATCTTGTACTTCATCAAAGCACATGGTGTTTTCCTGCATCTTGGTGTACTCAAAATCGACTTACAAGCCAACAAACACCATCGACTAAACATAAGTCGAAAAACATGATCGACACACATAGTCGTCAAGACAACATCAACACAAGTCGAGACTCATTTGAAACATATCGACCTTTCCAAAATGACAATTCGACATTCATGATACACATTCATGTTACAATCATGATTCATTCATGATGAACTATCACCAAATTCACTGTTTACACACACACACAAAAACACATGCATGTGCATAGCTCTTCAACTCTCCTTTGAGTACAAACATAAGTACATAAACCCAAAACATGTGGGTACATAAGAGATGAATATGAAAAATATATATGGCTGTAACAAGTGAGCATCATACCCCTCTTTTACATCCTCCTGGTGAAGATGTGCAACAACAAGAATGTCTTCAAATGAATTGCATTCACATGCACTTGCATCATACAAGTTGTACTTGTCATACTCTCAACATAAATGCATACATAAGGCTGAAATGTGCATCTACAACAGAAAAATGCAAGCCTTACTTGCTCAAGAAATCCAACCATTTCTTACCAAGCCAACTCAATGGTAATTTTTTTTGCTGAAAATCGTCTTCTTGTGAATCATCTTGACACACATCGATGATGGAATCTCCTCTTCCATTCTTGCCAATCTATTTATCCATATGCTTCTTGTGCTGTGGATGAGTGGTTGGATGCAATGTCCAACATTGGTCAATGAGATGACCCCTCTTCTGGCAATGAGTGAAAATCTTTTGCATCCTCTTTTCAAGTTGTCTTTGCTTGTAAAGTTTCCTAAAAGTGATCAATCTTTTCCAACATTTTGAAATATGATGGTTATATAAACCATAATATGTACATGGATTTTTTATTCCATTTTTACATGAAAATTTATCATGCTTAACATAATCAAAAGCAACTGAATGATAGGCAGAAATATACCTTGAACATTCACCTTTATTGCCTTCTTGAGGAGGTGAGTGGGA